>CAKZFK010000064.1:7500-110308 GCA_936440205.1 Lepidonotus clava | reverse complement strand
TTGGGGGCGGGGGAGGGGGGGGAGGTGGCGAGAATCCTTAAATGGAACGTTTGCTCATGCTATCAAAATCTAAACCTAAAGAGGGGGTGGCGAGGACTTATCAAAATGTTCATGGGGGGGGGGGGGGGGGGGGGGGCACCACCGCTGGGTAAGGCCTGAACCGTTTATCTCTATGATAATTTGGTGGTCTACTGCTTACTGCAGTAAAAAGGCCAACCTTATTCATCATAGAGAAAAGTTCTACAGATAAAAAAGCTCTTTTTCAGAAGAATAACACTAGCTAGTAAAGAATTGATTCGCTACAACATTAAACTGACATTGTCAGACCAAGTAATGTATCAACGTTATGACGTTTTGTTTATTATTTGCCATGGGTGTTCCTGGGGGTCATGAGCCCCCCCCCCCCCCCCACCATTGGTGGACCTCTAAACTACAACAAGGGGGGGGGGGTAAATGCTCCACGCTTACATGCAATTGCATCCGTCCCTGCCTTCCCTGCCTTCTCTGCCTTCATCTTCATTGACTCAAACCATAAGAACATTGTTGTCGGTGATTTTCTGCTTTACACGCTTACACCCTACAGGCCTACATGTGAGATTATTTCTTAACAGACGTTACCAAAGTGGAAAATGCTTGCCTCAAATGAGGAGACAAAGCTTAAGGTTAGCTTTGGTTTGAAAACAAATCTTAGATATGCAAGGTTTGGGAATCTGAAGTTCAGTGAGCAGCTAAGGGTACACTGTAAACATGAAAATGGGGCAATCACCTCGGACAAATTTAATCACCCCCAAAAATTGTTGTGAAATTGAATTTTTGATTGTTGCATTTGTTGATATTATCATCGGTATTGCAAGTAAAAACTCTCCATACGAATTATAGAAACTATGTTGTTCTTCTCAGGTCACAAATCAGTTACAAATAATAATACCAATGAGAGGAATCAGGGGAGTCCTTGTGATTGATAATGTTCCCACCACACATCCTTATTCTCCAAGCTCAACAGGGTGAAACATTTCCTGCGTGCACATGTCCGCTTGAAGAGCGGCCCAATCGACGGTAGTAGTATAGTATTTGTGAGTAATGTTAACTTGTATTCATTATCAACAAAATAACGATAAAAAGGCCTACAACAAATTGCATAGCAGCTCACAGAACAAATCTCGTTTCGGAGAGTCTTTATATAGATCTAACAGGGCTGTAACTAGGGGGGTAGGTGGGGGTGGCGGGCCACCCCCCATAAAGGAAATTTTTCCAAAAGTTCCACTTTTCCTTGCAAAATTGAATGTAAAACCCCTTAAAATTAGTAGGAAAATATTGAAAAGTTCCACCTTTTACTGCTCGCCATCCCCACATCAAGGACATTTTTCCAAAAGTTCCATCTTTTCTTGCAAAATGTGACGTAAAACCCCTTAAAAATAGTAAGGAAAATATTGAAAAGTTCCACATTTAACTGCTCGCCACTCCCCTTTTCAAGTTCAAAGTATTGAAAATATAGGCAGAAGTTCCACTTGTGGAACCTCGCCACCCCCTCACAGGAGACCCTGGGTACGGGCCTGGAATCTATAGGGGTGAAAACAAATCTGATCTTGAGATGAGGTGATGATGCGTTCCGTGACGATGACTGGAAGCGTAACGTCATGAAAACGTATATATGCCGTATCATTAATTGAAGAGGAACTGAAATGTGGCTGTATTTTGGAGTTAATTTTGGTTACCATGGCAACCGAGTAACCAAGACAACCAAATTTGATGTTCCATCTGTTAGAACTCTTGGAATGCTTCGTTTTTGATGGTTCACTTGTTTTTCTGTCTAGCATCTTAAGAAAGATATCATGGAAAACCATCCATTTACTACATTTCATAAATTCTTTTCTCAGCAAAACAGCTCAATTGACTACTTAGAGTGGTAAACATATCAGAAATAGTATGTTCTGCTTTGCTATACCTTTATTTCCGTTGGCCATAGTAACATTAATTGAAGGAAAACTGAAATTTGGCTATATTTTGGGGTTCAATTTGGTTACCATGGCAACCAAGTAACCAAGACAACCAAATTTGATGTTCCGTGTGATTGAACTCTTGGAATGCTTCATTTTGACATTTCACTTGGTTTTCTATCTTGCATATTAAGAAAGATATGAGCCAGTAGTATAATGGAGTCGCTGGCGCGCATAGCCAATGCTACTAATTAGGTCACTAGGTCAGTACGAGTGAGCATCGGGCATAAATAGGTTCATAGACTAATAGAGACTTTGAATAATTAGGTCATTACGACCTACTTTCGTGACCTACTTTAAAAAATACGTTTAAGGAACGTATGTGTTATTTCGTTATTTTTTCATTTTTTTTATATATACTTTCTACGTATATTTTACTGGATAATTTTACCGGACGTTCTATTATTTTCGTTATTTTTACATTTTTTTTGTATATAGTTTGTATAGGCTTATGTGATTTATTATTCATTACATATAATAAATAAAACAAAACAACATTTTTTTTAGTTATTTTTTATTAAAAATGGTAAAAAGCAGATTATAATTCATATATACAAGGCGTTTCTTTTAGATTTTTAAAAAATTGTTAAATATTTTATGTTTTTCATATATTTTATACTTCTTTTGTTTTTTTCATACATTTCCTATATAGTGAAAATGTTTCAGTTTTTTTAGCTATAGTTCATTGTCCTTGGGCAGTCATTTTTCAGCTTTTTACCTATACTTCATTGTCCTTGGTCAGTTATTTTCTTAAAGGGTGAAGGAATTGTTGGAGCATGAGAAACCACAGCCTCTAGATTGCGCTGAACGTTCTGTGAGTTCTTCCAGCTTACTTTGCAAGTTGGTAACGGCGAAGAGGAGTCGGTCAACATTAGCCGACAGGGCCTCCACACAGTCAATGGTGTTCTCCAGATCACGTTGCATGCGTCCTAGTGATATGGGACGTCTCTTAGGCATGTCCAGTATTACATCTTCTTCTTCTGATGACTCTCCTTTTTCCTCTGTATCTGTAGATAACCACATTTCTAGCGTTTCAACATCTGGTGTTTCCGTCTTCTCCATTTCCACCGGTTTAAGTTCATGTTAGTAAGAACTGTCTTGTCCGTTAGGTTTGTCATGGCTGGGGTACCTAGTGCTGACAGTGCGACGTAGGGTTGAGAGTACGACATGTTTCTATGAGAAATCGAACACAGTGCGCTCCGCAGGTGGTGCTTGTGAGTGCTTGTAGTTGTTGTCGGTTATACTCCCAGATACCGTATGACGAACGTTGGCAGAACGAGATGTGCTTTATAGCTATTGGTGGTAACCCGAATGAGTCAAAATAGAAAGTTTTCCCTTGTGGTGATACCCAAAATGCTACCCAATGTTCCCCTGGTTTATTGTGAGGATCTGTGTTGCTAATGAAACAAGTGAAGGGTCGTGGTTTTTTTGGTATTCTATCAGAGGGAAAAGTTCCAAGGAAATATGTATTTGTGTGGGGATGGTTACGTAGAATTTTGTTCAATTCTGAGGTTTTGAGAACCATCTTCAGTTCTACACCATGGCGTAGTCAGTGACCGGCAATCGGTCGGCTGTTAGCTGGATCAAGCTGTCGTAAGTGCTCAGCATAATTACTGAAACCGCATGGCCCAGCGCTTCAGCAAACTTCAGGAACACCGACAGCTTTCCCTGTCGCAGCCGGTTGATGCGGGTGTCCTCCGGGGTTCGGTTGGGAGTCAGGTCGAAAGCAAACAACGTGTAACCGTTCTTAAAATGATGTAACTGAATACTGCAGTCGTGACCCGAAGCTAATAGGCCAGTCTCCTTGAAGAGTTGACTGTAGGCTCTGTTAACGTTTCCGTTGACAAAGTCTGTCTTCACGTGGAACTTCTGATCGTCGAACTGCAAGGCTACTTCTGTTACGTCGTAGTGCTTGAAGTTGAACGGATTCTCCGTCTTGCTCCCTGAGCTGGCCGACTCTTTGACTAAGCCAATAATCACCCCCGTGGGGATCTGCGTTGTGTCGGGTACGGTCCACGTGTACTCCGATGAACCTTGCGTAACGGTGTGCTTTGTGACCTTGCTCCTGGTGATCGGGTAGTTGAATGGTCCCATCTTGGGGTCGCGTACACTTTTATTGTGTACCTCCACCACCTCGTCCCTGACGTGAACTTGGCGCATGGTCATTTCGGCCTTCTTGATGATGACTTTGTAACTCTTGTTAGCGGCCATCTGCATGTAGAAGCTGGCGGGCTGACGTTCGAAGACGAGTTTGATCTCGCAGTGAGAGGGTAGGAGTTTACACTGAGTAAACAAATCGAGGTGCGGTCTTGCCACCATAGACTTAACGCCTCCGACATGGACTGTTCGTCGTGAGTTCCAACCTGCGTTGGCTGCACCTCTGGTGTCCATTTTTTCCGGGGTGTCCATGAACCAGTTCTGGCAACCTTGGAGGCGACACTTTCTGGCGCCCTCCTCCGTCGTCAAGAGGTCGATGAAATAGGACTTGTAGGAGTACTCTTCATTGTTCGAAGTTACCTTCTCACCGTTGATGAGAAGCTGCACGCTGCTGAAAAGTGAATGAATTAAGTTGTTGACTGGAGCTGCATCGTGTTGCATGGTTAAGGCAGCTTCGTCGTTTCCTTGAACCACATACTCTATGTAGATTTCAGCTTCGCTGAGGTCTGTGTAAAGATTGCTCGGTTCGAAGGTGAAGTCAAAACAAGTTGTGGAGTCAGTGAGAGCGTTGTTTGTTGTTTTCTTGACGAATTGACTTCGGAGAATATCTTTCTGTGATATAGGTAGTGCGTGTAAATCCAATTCACCTACGGCACAAGTTGCCGCACAGGGGTGAATGAGACTCATGATGAGTCCTTTAGAAAAGGGTAGACTTACGTCTACCTACACTCTTCTTCTTCCCGTTACCACGTCTTGCACCTTGCGTTGCTCGGCGTCGTTTGGCTGGAGGGCCATCGTCGTCCGTATTTAAGTACCTTCTGGCTGCACTGAAGGCTGTGTCCATTAAGGCACTTCCTGCACTCTGTGACCTTTTTACGAGGCTCTTCTTAAAGTTTTTTCCAGCCACGACATCATCAATGACACCTTTTCCTGTTTTCACGATGGTCGGGACTGCTGCTTTAAATGCTGACGCACCGAGCTTCTTTATCATCGGAAGAGCCGATCTCATTATACTTCAGAATATTCCGTGGCCACGTTGTCTTTTAGCTCCACCGAAAGCAGGTAATTGGCCACTTCCAAATTGCGAGCGCTTATAATATTGGCCATATTCACCTCTTGGTGCTGAATACAAGGGTGGCACGTTCATATAGTAACTCACCATTTTTCCAATGTCTTCCTTCTTACACTAATGTACTATAGGGATGAGAGAGAGCTCTAAAGGTCAGTACTACCGACACTTCCCCGTGCTCAAATGGTATAGGTTCGCCTGCACTGTCTCTTAAGTACACTCCGATCTCTTTGAAATGTGTTATTCGCAGAGGATGGAAAATCAAATTGGGAAAGTTTATTGTGTCCATTGTTTTTTTAGAGTAGTTGTTTACGGCCATACATCGAAGAAGTGGTGCTTCAGTATCTCCTACTACCCCGTTGTGAATAATGTCAGAGTAGACATAGACTGTATGGTTTCTAAAGTTGACATCTGTTATTTGTTTTGCTCGTGTGCGCCTACCCATGTATATTTTTCCTTCGAAACCAAGTTGATAAGAAAGGTTTTCTGGTATGATGAGCTTTGTGTTGGAAGGCAGTGCAATAAGCGTTTTCATTGTGAATTCGTTATAAGAGAAAATTTCATCTGGACCATTTCCTTTATTTTTTCGCTTTTCTTCTTTCATTTTCTTGATGACTTTTGGTATATTTTTCTTCATTATTTTATTCAGGAGTTTGATCAGATCTTTGTTGGTTTCCACTCGCCCGCTTTCCATTGAGAAACGAGCGTAAGACCGTTTTCCTGGAAAGTGCTTCCTTGCTAATGAATCGATGTAACTCAATGTGGGAGGAAGCTTTTTTGCTTCATCAGCATCAGCTTCTTCAAATACTTCTGTGGGCTCTGGTTGGTCGTCATCGTCATCGTTTTCTTCTTTTTCAATTCCTTCCATTTCAACTTCTAGTTTTCTTTTCGGGGGTGTTTCATGCATGTGGGTTACCAAATCAGTATTAAACATTTCTGTTAGGAACGGTTCTCTGTCACGTTTTTTCCTACTGCTCTCTATTTCACGCTTTAGTCGAGTGATAGCTTCAACGGGCCTTGTCGGAGGTGTTTGTAATGGAGTAATTCCTTCTCTAGGTTTCTTAGGAGGTGTAGGTCCGTCTGAAGTGTGAGAACTTGATGTCGGAGGAGATATACTCTCACTAACTGTTCTTACAGCTGACACTGCATCTGAAATAAACGCTCCAGAAGACTCTTCATGATCAGGGTCTGGTACTGTCGGTGTTTCAATTGAATCAGCTGCAGTTCCAGGTGTAGTTTTGGAAGTAGCAGGAGAAGAAGCCTCTTCATCAGAACCGCGGGAAGTTCTGGCCCTAGTTGGTGCGGTGTTATGTTTCTTCTTTTCTGCCGGTGCTTCTGCGCTGAGAAGGTAGAAAGTTGATTTTCGCACATTGTACCATTTTACTGGAAGCGTTATTTCAGATAACGCACAGTCTGTGTCAGCTGGTAGTACCATATACTTTTGTAAAAGAACTCTGTAAGTGCTCAGAGTGTTGTCTGGAAAGGTCTTAGTAGATGAGTTACTGGGTAGGGTGCAGGTTACATCCATTTTTGTATGTTCTTGACTGGTTCCCAACTGTTGAATTTGTCTCCGTATCCTTTCCACTTAATGAGTGCTTGTCTTTTAGCACCTTTTCCTCTATATTTAAGGATGCTCTCGACAGTGTACTGCTTCCTTGGAGTAACTTTCACCTTCTGAACCTCTTGAGGATAAAACCACCCCTTTATTCTTTCTTGAAGGGTATCTTCGATTTCATACCCTTTAATATAGTTTGGGTTCTTTACAGTGAATATTTCTTCACTCCAATTTGGTTCATATCCACGATTAAAGGTTTTCTTTTTTCTTAGAATTCGTGCTCTATCACCACTTTTCATTAAAGGTTTCCTTTTCTTCTTTAAATCTTTAGCTCTCACTCTTTCATACAAATGATAGAACAATCGATCGGCGTTATCTTTATTAACGTCTACCGATCGACCTCCTATGGTAGAATTAAAGGTGTGGTTGTAAGAATGCACTAGATCTTGAAGTACATCTATGTATGTGTATGTTTTCATGTGAGTGAAGTATCGCCACATTTTCTGTTGTAAGGTGCCGTTGAACCTTTCTGCTATAGAACATTTTATGTCATCATTTTCTCCAGTGAAAAAAGATACACCTGTCTCTTTCAAGTAATCCTGAAAAGTTTTGTTCAGGAACTCTTTACCTTTATCTGTTTGACGGTATTTAGGACATCTTTTAACTGTCATAACTTTGAAAGCTTCCATAACATCTGTGGCTTTTTTACTTTTTATAGCTTGTGCAAATCCAAATCTGGAGAAGACATCTATGGCAACCATTATATACGAATAGCCTTTGTTATACTTTTTGAACTGTTGCATATCTATCAAGTCCATTTGCCATTGTTTATCTATTCCAAAAGTCTGTGTTTTACGCCTGGGAAGCGGTCTCTTGAATGGTTTATGCTTAGTATCAGCATCCACAGATTCAAGTGCATCTTAAATATGCTTGATGTCAGTGTTTTTGAAATAGTGTTTCTTTATTTTGGATGCGCTTGTGAAGCTTGCTGGTTGTTTAGGATCAGTGAAGTGCTTAACCACATCTTTCTTCAGAGCCTTGTAGACCATTTTACAAACGGTGTTACTGTAAAGTGTCGATGTCTCTTACTTCTGCCGTGACCTTCTTGTTGAGGAGGTTTCTCTTTCCGCCTAGGTGTTTCCACCTCTTCATGTTCCTCTTCACTGTCGGAACCCTTCATGTTGCAGTTCCTTATATATTTCATTTTCGGATTTAACTTCTTAACAATCTGGACGAATTGTTTCTGCCCCGGTAAGCTGGCTCGCTTCTTAGTAGTCGGTCGCACTGCACTCAAAAGAAGATTCATCAAATGTGTTTCATCTATAGGTGTGTCTCCTAGAATGAGACGACCGTCCTTTGTAAACTGTTTTTGTGATTTGGCCAAGGTCTTGTAGAGATTACGCACAGAGTTATGGTAAGAACCCGGAACTTTTTCTAGTGCTTTTTCCATCTTATGTGGTAGTACCTTCGGCATAAGTAGTCCTCTCGGTTTTGTAGAAACTCTTTTAGGTTTCATGATAGTCGGAGGTGGTGGCGGAGATGGTGAAGGAGAACGTGAAAGGTGCGATGTTGAAAACAACATACTTTTAGCTTTAGAGGAAAGGATGGAGGACCTGGTCATGAGATCATTGTAGGTGGCTAGTTTCTCTTCTCTGCTCATCGTTGGATCGTTCAATACACGACTCATTTCTTTTTGTAAACGAGCTAACACCTCCACGGTAGACGCTGTAGGTTCAAGTTTTTCTTTTACCATTGACCTTTCGAAAAAGGAATCCCTGTCACTTTCTTTGGCAGGAAGTGGAGAATCAACTTTGCCAGAAACAGTTGAACTCTCCATTTCCACTTTGTTAGAACTTTGCAACACATCTGGATGAACGAGTAGCATTCGTTTATAGCTTGTCATTTTCTCCTAATGGTGTCTTGTAAGGCCTCCGATAATACTGGATATGAGTGGAACAGCTAATCCCAATAGAGTACCAATAAAGCCACCATCTTGTTCAAGAATCTTACGTTTGTGGCCTACTGGAGTTGAAGGCTTGGTAAGACCCTTGAGTTGTTTCTTGTACCTCGATAGACGACCGACTGCTTGTTTATTGGAGATGTGCAAGTTTTTATTCATAATATTCACACCTATTTGCACTATCAACCTTATCACCTCATTAGACATGCCCAACATTGTATGTTTACACTCCTTACCAGTGCATTTAGACAGGTGTCTCAATAGAGGAAGGTGTTTCTTTATGAGAGCGAGTTGTTTAGTCTTCATTGTTTCCATGTAGTAGGAATGAATACAGTTGTCTTGAGAGGTGTAGTCACGCTGTTACGCACCCTTAGTGTGTTGGGTGTAGTCTGCTTGAAGTCCAACACTAGATATGAGTGTCTCGCTGATGTTTCTTCGTTATATACGTTAGTAAGAAAACGCGGATGAGTTGGAAACACTTGACGTGATAAAGCGTGAATTTGGATTTTTGAAAATTATCATGTAATGAGAGTTCAGACTAAGTGTTCTGAAATCCTTATTAGGGAGAAATAAATTTTGAGTTATGAATATAACACTCATATTTCTATGGTGAGAACCTTTTATGAATAGATCTCTTATAAGAGGTGCATCTTCTTTATCTAACAGATCATCTATTGTAAGTAGAGAATGTTTAGATAAATCCTTTTTTTTATGTAAAAGTTCTTCTCTTGAAAGAAGACCTTCGTTGAATTTCACTTTTCCCTGATACTTCTTGAAAACGTCTTGCCATTGCCCATAGCAATATATAATCTCATCGACTGGGGGGTTTATTACAGTTTTCGCCTTTTCTATAATTTCAAACACTAATTGCGTTTTACCACATCCTGAAGGTCCAGCAATAAGACATGTGAAAGGTCCTTGTAGTCTTGGGTCAAATGCGATTTCCTTTACACTTTCCATTTTTTCTATTTAACGAAATTATAACACGTCTTACCCGGTCGAAGGTTAATGTACTGAATGACACTTTAATGAAAAAACAATCCTTTTTGTTTGGTTTCTATAACATAAGAGTGTTTTTTCTGTAACGAAATAAAATAACGACAAATGAAAAGAGATGTGGTCATAACAACATTTTATCAGGACCGAAATAAAATAACGACAAATGAAAAGAGATGGCATCATAACAATATTTTATGTGGAACGAAACAAAAGAATACCAAATTAAAAGTGTAAACTGTGATAATGTGATGAATGCCTATTCATCCAAATATGTAGAGATCAAAATAAGAGAAAATAAGGTAATATGACAAAAGGTATATATGTTCGTAAAAGGAACGAAAGTGTAAAAGAACGAAATATGTAAAAGGAACGAAAGTGTAAAAAGCCCGAAAAAGAGGCCCGAATATGTAAAGGAACGAAAGTGTAAAGGAACGAATATGTAAAGGAACGAAACCCGGAAAGATGTAAACCGGAAGTAATATGTAAACCGGAAACGAGAAAGTAAACCGGAAGTGACGTCAGTTGTAGATCACGTGACTGAAAGCAGCCAATCAGGGCTGACCTCTAAGGTATATAAAGGGGCGGTGAGGCCCGAATAAACAGAGTTCTTTAACAGTTCTCCTTGTGTCCAGACGTGTCTTCTTCCCTTGAACAACCGCTGAGATGAGCCGATACGAGTTAATTAACCAGAAGTTAGAGTAAAATAGTCGGAGTTCGAGATAAATAGGAGAAACTTAGGGTAGGGGCCCGATGGCCCGAGGAATGGGAACGAGGAACGGAGGACCGAAGTAGGGCATGAAGGCCCGAAACCGTCCCGGATGGGGTCCCGGAAGTGTAGGCGCAGCATGGCACGAAGGCACGGAACACGGAGCGGAGACCCGAAGTCCGCGGGGACGAGGGCGCGGCAGGCTCGGCCCCACGCTACCAAACAATAGGCGACCGTCGGCCCGACGGCCCCGCGGACCGGAATCCGGGGTGGACCGCCCTGTCGAGGTGAATACCGGTCTGGGAGATAGAGCGAGACGAACCACGGCCTCCCCGTACCCCTACCATAATTTCCCTTCCCCGCAGTCCTCCGTTTGACATTGAGCACCGATTCCCGACCGATTCGCTCAGCCCCCCCCCCCCCTCGTGCGCGAGGCACGACTCTAAAAACACATCTCGGTTCTTGGCCCGGATTCCCCGTCCGCCTGAGACCCGAACAATTCCCACGTTCCTCTGCTGTAAGAATCGGCAACCCCGACTTACCAGAGAACGTCACAATAACATGGGTTTTTCTCTTTCACAAAACAAAAGAATAACAAATTAATGAAACCGAACCATAAACGCTCTCCATACGTTTTTGTTTTTTAATTGATCGGTCTTTGTTATGGGACAGCCCCTGGATGTCGGGTGCAAAACGCACCCTCCCACCCAAAAGGCACCGACCGCCGAGCTGCGCCCGCCACGCAGATCACCCGCGAGCGGAGCGGCGCGCATTTTGTTTTCTTGAAAGAGAAAAGGGGTGCACTTTATGCACCCCCCTTTTCTCTTTTCAAGAAAAGCGTTGAACGTCGTTTGAGGCGTTTGTGTTTTTATTTTGATTAAGTGGTTATAACCGTTAACGTATGGTTAGAGTTACAAGCTTGATAGTATCAACTCGATTATCAGCTCGTATGTCACAGGAGATAAACCTAACCAGCGTCTAATTTATAACTACATAAACGTTTTGTTTCAATGGCAACATAAAAAATGACATGATTTATAGAGCTGTATAGTAAATAAACGGCCGTCTTTACGTTATAAGTGTGAGAATAAAAGAGATTGGTTGAAGGGTGGTTTTCTACCTTTTGGTAGAAAACCGAAAAGTCTGGAGGAGCATAAAAGGATGTTTATTTTCTTTTTAATATTGGAGAGTATGAGTAGGAGTAAATCTAGGAATAGAATAAGCCGTCACGAGACTTGATTCTTCACCGTTCCTTCCGACAACCCTGACAATATGGTCACAACCCTCCTGACCATGTTGAATTTGTTGTTGTCAAGGGTGTTGACTATTTTGTCAGGATATCGGATGGTTGCGTTGATAAGGGGAATAACAATGTCAGCGTGCAGAAATATAGAAGGTTTCCCATCAGGATCTGCTTCTGATTTACGCCAAAAACGTCTCTGTACTGTTTCCTTGACAGAGTGTCGCGCAAAAATGTGACTCAATATACCTTGTGTTGTCGGTAAACCGACAACACAAGGTTTCTTGGTTATCATATCTTTGAGCGTTAGATTTGGTTGTTGGGTTAGCCGAATGTTTTTCAGAAGTTTGCAATTTTAAAATAAAATGTTCGGATGAATTTCACCCTAATTTGATACATTCCGTCTCTCGGACAGATGTATTTCACCCAATGCTGCTCTCCATAGATACCTGATGCTCGCGCAAAAGGCACGTTGACCACCTCATTTTATAAAATGAGATGGTCTTCCAATGAGCGGTGCCAGCGGTACACGGTGCTGAACCGAGGGTTGTGCGTTCATGTACATGGTGAGACTGATGCGATTGATGACAAGTCTAGAAATTAATCTCAGAGGGTCCCTGAGAGCGTATATTATCATTTTTGTTAACGACCACAATACCTATCTCCAATGAAACCGATACATGTAAATTTTTGAATATTTGTTATGAAGTGCACGTGTCAGACTCTCGCATCGCGTCACTAATGGAACCATCTACTCACTGATATCTGCTTATCGGTAACAAAACAAAATACGAATAAAATAACGGACGACGCTCATGAAAAACTTTGTGAAATTGGAAAAACCGTCCTACGTTTAATCGACGTTGATAGTAAACTTTGTATAAAAGACTCATGGGCTGGAGTCTTCTCAACACTCTCATGATGGGACGTAGAAGTTTGACTGCTCGTGCAAAGACCTCAGCTTCCTCCGCTCAGGAGGGCCTTCCGAAGCAGGCGCCTCCTGGAAATTCGATCATTGATGAATACTTTGATCAATACCGAGTGTTTCCATCGAGAGAAGACGCCGGTTACGTTCCTGCTGCAGTTGGGGGGTATGCGACAGATTCGTCCATGGACACTCAATCTGGCTATATGACAGATGTAGGCGAAGACACGTCCATCCCCGTCAACGCTGTTGATGCCAGTCTATACAACGATATTTCTGATCTGTGGAATCCTGAGCCACCTGCACCTTTGACTGACGCTGTCACCGCCACAATCGCCACCGCCGCCGCCGCCGCTACCCTCCAAGGCGACTCCAACAAAGAAAACGTGCCACCACCGAAAGACGGCGAAGCTCTTTCGGTACCGATCACCATCGAAGAAGAGTCGGAGGGAGAACCAACAGACAAGTAAAAGGCACCGCCGAGAAAACGGAAGCCTGCTGGTGAACGGAAACCTCGTGCAAAGAAAGGTAAACCAGTGGCAGTGGACGTTGAACTAGCGAAGCAGTATGCTGATGCGGTCTTGAAGGAGCTACAGGCACAGCAGAGTAAAGGCACCCCTCTCTCGCCTATATTGAACCTGACCGGATTGTTCTGGCCACTGGAATTGGACGTCGACTACAAGGACGGTTACATCACGCAAGCTAAGAAGGTGTATTTCCTCAACAGTGACGCCTTCAAGAACACCTGCATCCACGTGTATGGACCACCTGATCCTGTAGGGGTAAGTACGATTTTAAATTATAGAAGCATTATTTTTATTTCAGGTAACATCATTTATAGTTAACTTTCATTGTAATTATTTAATGTGATTAGAAAAGTAAAGAATACATAAGAGTGTAAATAGAGATAGAATGAGAGAAAGAGAGAGAGGCCCAAATTTATACATATAACTCAAAACTAAATTGTGCTTATATTTTTCAGGTCGCCATAATTCAGTACCCTCAGCGAGCCTACGAACGCCGGATCAACTTGACCAAGACAGGCTTCCAGAACCTTCTCGACACCGCAAAAATGATCATCCAGCAGTACGAATGTGCCTCAGGTGAAGCGGAACAGGGCATCCCGACTATTAAGCCTTACGTCCAGGAGATCAACAAAACGCACAACATCTCGGTCATCGTCACCACCTACCAGGGGAAGGCCAAGATCCATATCGGGTCCCGCCACTATGTGGAGCAGCTGGAGAAACGGGTCAACTCGGGCGGGGTGCACGACGCACCTCCGAAAGACCAGGGGCACACCGTGCCATCCGCACTGTTCTTCGACTTGGTTAGCACGCTCGGACCAAAGATCCTGAATGACTTAAAGCAGTCCGAATAGATCACAGAACATGCTGTAATCACCAAGGGCAGGTAGGTGTGGTCTTAAAACATATCAGTAACTATACATGGTGTGGTGTGGTTGCCTATATACATATATACACAGAAAACATTTAATCATGCTGTAGATATTATATTAGCAAGCTTCAAAGAAAATATTTAGTCAGCTTTTATATAATCACCTAGCACATAGTTAGTGTAACACATAGTTAGCTTCAAACAAAAAATATTTAGTCAGTTTTTATATAACTAGCTAGAACATAAGTGAATATTTTATATAGTTATTAAGTCGAAAATAAGAAAATGAATCAGAATATAAATTGTCCGATGTGTAACGTGCCACGTCGTCCTCGCAATTTTTCTTTACATTCTGGAAAGGTTATCTGTTCTTCACCTACATCCGTCAGAGAACAGTATGATATAGAAACAACAGTAATGCCATCAACTATAGGTAGTTATTGGTGGTATCACGACACTTATGTTAAAAACTTTAAGTCAATCGCAAACGGTTTAGTTCTCCTAGGAAGCATTCAATCAATTTTCAATGTCAGACTCTCAACTCTGAACATGAAAGAAGCAGTTGAAAAGATAATAGAGGCTATTAACAAAATACATCAGAACCAAGTTTTCGAATATAGACTAGCTATATCTTTAGGAGCATTACTTGAAAGACTTAATGGAGGAACAACAGAAACTGCCGAAGAAAAGATTTATACAGAAGATCGAGAAGTTATGTATTATCATCCTTCAGTGAATAACTCCTCTTTATTTTGGTTAGAGCACGAACAGCAAAGCAATTACAGACATATTAAAAATGATTCTGACTTGCAAGATGTAATAAGTTTTTTACGCGATAAAGAATGGAGTGTCAATAGAGCTGACACAAGTTGGAGACTAGTGGGTAATGTAAACGCAAACATCTACATAGTAAGGGTTCAAGGTAGAGAGGATGGTCTAATAGGAAGATTGGATACAATTCTGAATTTCCTACGTAGACGGGGGTTACAACATTTCCATCGTAATCCAAAGAGCAAACGGGTGTACAAAGACTACCTGTGTTTTTTTAGATGTCTGTCGTATTTTCCTTTCAAAAACACATCCCACTGTGAAAGACTACTTCAAGAATGTTTTCCTGATGAAACTAAAGTATCATTCAGAGGCATTTCAATTAAGGCCTTGACCCAGATAGAAGCCAAATACATTATTATGATAAGAGTGTTTTCACTCATTCCTAAGAAGAGTAGCACTTCCAAGAAAAAGAAAGTTAAAAGGGGAACACCTTGTACATTAAAATGTATAAAGGGAAATTTAATGAGTGTTGAGGATGAGTCTAAAGTTATGACACTAAATCTATACGACCATCACTTCAGTCTAGTAAACGATCTAAATAAATATTCACAGTTCCACATGTGTCGTAAGTGTAGAAGACTCTTTGAAACAGAGTATAATCTTAAGCAACACTAACATAAAAAGCGACTGTACGCAAGTTAAATTCATCTACAAAGGTGGTATTTACAGAAACAAACCATCTGTATTTGACAGACTGGAGGAGCTAGGTATAAAAGTACCAGCTGAACTTCGAATGTATCCATACAAAATTCTGTATGATTTCGAAAGTTATTTTTCTCACAAAACAAAAGGTGATGTTCAGACAACTAACACAGTAGTCGAATCACATCATGTACCGCTTTCATCTAGTGTAGCAAGTGACTTTCCAGAATGGGAAAAACCAGTTTGTTTCATAAGAAAAAGTGATGGAGAAAATGATGAAATAGTTCACGACACACTGGATTACATACAAAAGTTAGCTGAAAAAATAGGAACTGTTGTAGAAACACGTTTCTCTCACATAATAAAAAAGCTTGAAAAGTATAAGAAAAACGAGATTGCTGAAGGAAAAAAAGTGCCTAAATCACTAATGAAGAGCATAGGAAAAAAGGGTAGTAATAAAACCTCGCACAGAATAGATAAAATCAAAATTCATCTTATGGACTATATTTACAGAGTACCTGTCATAGGTTTCAATTCTGGTCACTACGACTTAAATCTAATAAAGCGAGATTTCCATTCCTTCTATGCAAAGAAGCAAACAGCTGAGATGAAAACCATAAAAAGGAGTAATCAATACATAGCTGTCTACACAGAGAACTGTGTTTATTTAGACATGTTAAATTATCTAGCTCCCGGATACTCCTATGCTAGCTATTTAAAAGCTTTCCTACAAGATGAAAGTAAAGGGTTCTTTCCATATGAGTGGATGACATCAACTAGAAAACTAGGGAACTTAAAACTTACTCCTCGCTCAGCTTTCTATAGTTCACTTACGGGTACTTCTATATCAGAGGAAGACTATGCCAAGTGTAAGAAAGTGTGGAAAGATAATGGAATGACAACTTTCAGAGATTATCTAATATATTACAATAACAAAGATGTAGAACCTTTTGTCAAAGCTATAAACCAACACATGAAATTTTTCAGTGAAAGAGGAATAGATATGTTCAAAGATGGTCTGACTCTTCCAGGGCTTACACTAAAATTTCTATTTGATAACACATCATCAAACTACCTTCCTTACATTATATTCTCAGAGGCAGACAAAGATGTACACAAATTAATTAGAAGCAATTTGGTAGGTGGTCCATCGATTATATTTCATAGACATCAAAAAGCAGGCGTGACACGAATACGGGGAAGATCATTCGGACCATTAAGTAAAGTGTGCCGTCATATCATAGGAGTAGATGCAAACAGTCTTTACCTTAAATGTATGGGTGAAGAACACTGTACGGGGTACTTTGTAGTCCGCAGAAGTAGTAACAATTACAAACCTGAACAATCTCAAAAAGTCAGTCGCGCTGCAACAGAATGGTTGCGGTTTCGAGAGATTACAGACAAAGTTAAAATACTACATGCTTATAACCATGGGGAAGTTAGTGTGGGTACAAAAAGAGTTCGAGTGGACGGACTGGTTCCAGATACAAAAACCGTGTATCAATTTCATGGTTGCTACTGGCATGGGCACGCTTGTCACATGAATAAAAACACTCTCTCTACTGATAAAGGCCGTAAACTAATGTCAGAAAGATGTCGACAAACTCTTAAAACAACACTGTATCTAGAACTAATAGGTTATACTGTCATTTAGAAATACGAATGTGACTGGAACAAAGACAAGAATAACAACAACAGTGTTATAGCATGTAAATCACTGTGGAGCATACCGATTCCAAACACACACAATACCCTTTCTAAAATAGATATAAGAAACGGCATAAAAAATGGGACTATTTTTGGACTAGTATCGGTGGACATACACACAATTGATCACCTTAAATTTAAATTTGAAGAAATGACGCCCATTTTCAAAATACAATGGTGTCAAGAGATGATGTAGGAGAACACATGAAACAACATCTATTAAAGAACGATAGAGTGAAAAGACCACAACGTCAATTAATCGGAAGTTATTTTGCAAAAAATATTTTATTAGGTTCACCACTACTTAAATGGTATTTAGAAAAAGGCTTAATCGTAACAAAAGTTCACTTACTAGTTGAATACATACCACAGAAATCGTTTCTCTCATTTGTTGATCAAGTAACAGAGGCACGAAGAAAAGGGGACAAAAACCCTGACTGTAAAATTCTCTCTGACCTCTACAAACTCCTAGGAAACAGTTCATATGGAAAAACGATTTGTAACAAACAAAACTTCACAAACACTCGATATATGACACCAGAAAAAGCCGCTAGAATAGCTCTTCACTGGACAGTACAAGATGTCCAAGACTTGTGTGAAGATACATGTGAAGTCTCATGACTCCCTACGTCAATAACATACGACCTTCCAGTTCAAATAGGTTTCATGGTATATCAATTCGCAAAACTGAAAATGTTACAATTTTACTACGACTTCTTATCAAAGTACATTGAAGAATCTGACTTTGAACTCTGTGAAATGGATACAGATAGTCTGTATTTTGCACTCAGCGCACAGACTTTAGATGAATTAATAATTCCAGAAAAAAGAGAAGCCTATTATAGAGAACGACACTTATGGTTACCATCAGAATCTTGTGATAATTAACATCACAGAGAACAATATATAATAGCGAAAACAAATAATTTACCATGGTTTCCACAACCATGTTGTAAAGAAAGAGAAAAATATGACAAACGGACCCCAGGACTATTCGAAATTGAATGGGAAGGAGATGAAATGACTTCACTAAATTCAAAATGCTATATCGGTCATGGAAAAAAAAAGAAAACTAGCTGTAAAGGTGTCATACAGAAACAAAACATACTTGACATGGAATCTTTTAACACCGTACTCGAAACACAAATCACGATGGATGCCGTTAACACTGGTTTCAAAGTTGTAGATCATCATAATTATAATAACATACAAACAGAAAAAGAGAGGATTAAGTTATCAATATATAAAAAGAAAAACTTGTGAAGGCGGTGTGAGCACGATACCCTTAGATATCTAGGAATTCGGCAATCATGTTGTAAATATTCTTTAATTCTGAAAAATAACAGACTTATAACTACGAAATATATCATTTATGAAGGAAATACTCCAACAAAAAAATATAAAATATAAAAATAAAAAAAAAAGAAAATAAAAAGAAAATTAAACCTGTACATATCATTTATCTAACCGCTGTTTTAAAAAAATATTCAAAAGTTGAAATTTAAAAAAAAAAGAAATAATTGTTTAAGAAAAAAGAAAAAACTTTAAAATTATAATAAAAATAAAAATAAAATTATACAAAATCTAACATAGAGACAGAAAAAAAAGCTTGAAATATAAATATTTGTCTAAGAAAAATGAAAAAAACTTTAAAAAATTTTAAAAAATTTTAAAAAAATTTAAAAAATTATACAATATCTCACAGAAACCAAAAAAATGCATGGCTTTATGCATGGCTTTATCTAGGGTAGAACTCCCGGCAGCGAAAATCTCAGCGAATCACAGAGAAATTTCAGGTGTCTACCCACTACCAGTTATTTTCTTAGTACATACTAAATAGTAAATACTACAAAAATAACTGGCTACCCATATTTTATTCATCTAGTTGCTTAGTGTAGCCATAGTTTCAAGTATTATATTACAGCTTCAATATGAGTGACAGCAGCTATTCGGATTTTCTAATCGATTTGGCAAGCAATGATTCATCAACAAATGATAACGAGACCTCACTTAGTTGGGGTCTCGATTTATCATTCCTCAATATTGCTGAGTCACGACCTGAATCTCCGGATAGTACTCTCGACTCTAACTATCCATCAGCAGATATTAATTTTCAACTTATACCCAAAAATGATAAAGTCGCTGTACTTTGCGGATGTAGTGGATATTTCTTTTGGGAGATTATCCCCTCACAGTACAGCGACTTTTATCTGAAACCACACCATGTTAGTACTGTAGACCACACCACTGGTACGACGCAATCCTGTTCCACTTTTACAGAAGCTATGTGGGACGGGTATAGTTTTGCAACGAGCCAGCTTATCAATGGCGATAACCACAAGGACTACTGTTTGGCGGTGTATCAACATCATCAAGACTCATGTTTCAGAGTTACTACCAGATACACCGTCAACAGTGTAAAGTCATTTATGGTTTTCATTGAGCAACATAAAGTGACAGCCGTTTCACAGGCCTTTTGTAAATGTCGAATCCGTGATTCCGATGTCACTTTTGTTGGTCCTTTGTTCTGTTTTACATGTATACAACTACACTGTGAGCTGAAATCAATTTACATTCAGGCCATCGAAAATTTCTTTTCATACCAGGTGCAAATGAATCCTGTTTTCGGTCACAATGTGTTGGCGACTGAAGTAGACTGTAACTTTTTCAAAGCACATTCTCTCTTTCACCATACCATTGCTAAATCCGTCAGAAATCCTCATCACACATATGTATACACTCACACATGGAACAAAGAGAAACTGAAACAGCCGAAGATAAGGACACTTGCCCGAAACTGTTCTCATTGTTTAATTTGTTTACTACCAGGCAACGGAAACAATGTTTTCTTATGCCAACAGTGTAAATGATTTTGTATTATATATTTTTGCACTTTGTGAACAGTTTCAATGTAAATAAAAGATTACACCATGTATCTGTGACACTGTAAATATGTTTCTATATATGTTTCTAATGAATAAAACTTATAAATGAATTTTATATGTTGTGTTTTCTATACGTATATTATTTAATGAATATAAACACGAAAACTCTATATTCAGTTTTCTATACGAATATTATTTAATGAATATGAACACCAAACTTTATCAAAATCATATTAAAACAAATACATACACATAAAAAGTAGATATAATCGAATCGAATAGTAATAGTATAAGTGATAAAATTGCAAAGGGGGCGGTGCGCACAGCCCATGGGAGGGATGTTTTAGGAATGAGGTGGAGACCTCCGGCCGTGCCTCCGGTCTCCACCTCATTCCTAAACAGCCCTCCCATGGAATGCCCGCACCGCCCCCTTTGCAATTAAAATATCAGAACATATGTAATATTTTATCCGTAACCAGAATATAGGGTCCCTGAGAAAGCATGCCAAGGGAAGAGCGCATTGAGGAACGACGTGCAGACCTCGGGCCTTACGGCCTCCGGTCTCCACGTCGTTCCACGCGCTCTTCCCCTGACATGTTTTCTCAGTGACCCTGTTTTCTAATATTTCTAACCTCTGACCTCTGACCTAATTACAAAAATAGCTTGTATAAGTAGGTCGTAATGACCTAATTATTCAAAGTCTCTATTAAGCTATGAACCTATTTTAGACCTAAACTCGGTCATAGTGACCTACTGACCTACTTAGTAGCATTGACTATGCGCGCCAGCGACTCCATCATACTACTTGAGCCAAATACTGATTATTTTCAAATTGGCTAATTTTTGTGTGGTTTCCATGGGAACCAGCAATTTACTGTGTTCCAAATAAAGAAATATTTATCAAAACACCCAATTCCACAAAGTATGCGTATTTACCTACAGTTTGGTGTCTTCAAACAATATATTTGAGTAACATTAGATGCACCAGGGCACAAAAATCCAAGATGGCCATCATGCAATCCCCCTATTCGCCATTGCCAACATTTTGAACTGGTTTTACAGCACAGAGTACTATATAAACGTAAATACATTGAATGCTTTTAAATTTACTTGTAAATAATAGCAAAAAAAAACAACGTATTATTTCTTTTGTGTGAGTTAAATATATCATCAATTGTCACGTGTTATTGCACTTCTGTATGCAACACCAATAGGCCTGTCGTAATCAACTATTGAAAGTGACTACGGCATAACCCCACCACCTGGCCTGACGGCAAGGTGAACGCTTTGCGGTGGGGGTGTTTAAAAAAGTGTAAAACACTGGCAAGTATGATGGCAATCACGTACCGTAACAAAATATGGATTACCGTATTATACCATACAGTTTACGCAAAGATAAACCGCTGCAGAGAAGAAGGTTGTGCAGGCAAGGAGGTTGTATAGCATAACCTCCTTCTCCAAGGCGGTTTACGAACTTATTCTACGTCCCATAAACACAAAAAATTGTAGACCTAGGCTTTTATTGAGGTAAATATTCAGGTAAGATTCAGGTAATATAGGTAGATTTGATCAATAATAAAGCCATGAGAGGTAAAAGTATAAAAAACATCTGCATTATCTAAACCCCAGTTTGCGCGAGGTCACTCTAACAATACGGTATCCCCGTAATAAGGAGCAGACTGCTAAAATTGACATGATGACAGGGAAATTTCTTAAATTTTACCCAGCTGTGCTACTTAACCAAATAAATAGGGGAATGAGAGTACTGCCTCTGTTACTGAGTATTCGACCTAGGCATGTCTAATTCAAGGCATATTTAGGGTTGTTATGTGTTTAGATTATAAGCATAGCTAACCCAATACATGTTTGGAAGTTATAAGTGTTTAGGTTTTGAATAAATAAGGTTTAATGTATACCCTAAACACGTTTAAATTCTAAACATCATTTTAACAGTGTTGTGCCACCTGTTGTCAGAATCTGTGAGTGTTTGCAGATATGGCATATTACTGTAAAGGTAATTTCTGTAACAAATACTGTTATCTACTGTTATTTGTAATGATAGTACATTATATGGCAGTTAAATGAAATACGGTATTATTCTCTTACCTCTCAAAAGAAACGAACATATTCTTTATGGAGGTTTCTTTTCCCATCTGAACAAATGTGTAGATTTTCTATGAGAAGAAAATTGAATTGATTTAGAAATCAGGGATACCCATTTAATTTTTTTCATCATTTATACGTGTAAAAGCAAAAGGCTCTCAATAACTTCATTAATTTCTACACAGAATGTACAACATATCTGAAGTCACACTACACAAAATATATATGATGGGAATGCATCCATAAGCTCAATGAAAACCCTACATTACAGTTGCACTAGTTTGGATTGCACATTGTACGTTGTTATTCCTAGGTCATCAATCCTATTTAAATTTACAGCACTGAAATTTGGATAGATGCAGGTATAAGTCTACCCTTAGAAACTATGAGGAATTAGCAGCTTATCATTCAATCAAGTCGGCAAATTCAGCAAACTTTTCTGACAGGCAATTCTTTGTCCTACCATCCTGTAACCTCAGAACACAGAACCTGGCATAACCCATCCATGGTCAACTGTTAACGTTAATTTTTTAGCATATCAGGATGGGGGCCTACTTCTCAAGTATATACTGACATTGCTTCCATTACCCTTCAACCTTCAGCATGTATTCAAATTGTTAATTCATAATTTGAGAATTATGATATTCAAGCACGAGCAACTTTTTAAATCAACTTTTGTAAGTTGTAAGACAAGACCAGTAAGATTATCCATCATTAACAATCCCAGTAAGATTAACCATCGTTAACAATCTAATATGAATGGTCTGTTGCTTTGTCAAGAAATGTTTGACAGCAGAATAAGAAGCACTTTCAGAATGTACTAGGAAGATTTGAGGACATTTCAATGAAAGTTGATTTTACTCTACAAAGTTGAAACCTACCTGCTTGCTGCTGCTAGGATCATTGTTCCCTTCCTGTAAAGTTAAATGATTTAAAACAATACACATCAATATAAAAGATTTAATGGATAAATGCATTGGGTAACTTTGATACTCACAGACAAATTTACAGTATCAAAACACTGAAATAGGCCTTTCATTTGGTTAATTCTTGTTTCTATTGGTCGTTAACAATCTAATTGGAATGGTCTGTTGCTTTGTCAAGAAATGTTTGACAGCAGAATAAGAAGCACTTTCAGAATGTACTAGGAAGATTTGAGGACATTTCAATGAAAGTTGATTTTACTCTACAAAGTTGAAACCTACCTGCTTGCTGCTGCTAGGATCATTGTTCCCTTCCTGTAAAGTTAAATGATTTAAAACAATACACATCAATATAAAAGATTTAATGGATAAATGCATTGGGTAACTTTGATACTCACAGACAAATTTACAGTATCAAAACACTGAAATAGGCCTTTCATTTGGTTAATTCTTGTTTCTATTGGTCGTTAACAATCTAATTGGAATGGTCTGTTGCTTTGTCAAGAAATGTTTGACAGCAGAATAAGAAGCACTTTCAGAATGTACTAGGAAGATTTGAGGACATTTCAATGAAAGTTGATTTTACTCTACAAAGTTGAAACCTACCTGCTTGCTGCTGCCAGGATCATTGTTCCCTTCCTGTAAAGTTAAATGATTTAAAACAATACACATCAATATAAAAGATTTAATGGATAAATGCATTGGGTAACTTTGATACTCACAGACAAATTTACAGTATCAAAACACTGAAATAGGCCTTTCATTTGGTTAATTCTTGTTTCTATTGGTTGTTAACAATCTAATTGGAATGGTCTGTTGCTTTGTCAAGAAATGTTTGACAGCAGAATAAGAAGCACTTTCAGAATGTACTAGGAAGATTTGAGGACATTTCAATGAAAGTTGATTTTACTCTACAAAGTTGAAACCTACCTGCTTGCTGCTGCTAGGATCATTGTTCCCTTCCTGTAAAGTTAAATGATTTAAAACAATACACATCAATATAAAAGATTTAATGGATAAATGCATTGGGTAACTTTGATACTCACAGACAAATTTACAGTATCAAAACACTGAAATAGGCCTTTCATTTGGTTAATTCTTGTTTCTATTGGTCGTTAACAATCTAATTGGAATGGTCTGCTGCTTTGTCAAGAAATGTTTGACAGTAGAATAGGAAGCACTTTCAGAATGTACTAGGAAGATTTGAGGACATTTCAATGAAAGTTGATTTTACTCTACAAAGTTGAAACCTACCTGCTTGCTGCTGCTAGGATCATTGTTCCCTTCCTGTAAAGTTAAATGATTTAAAACAATACACATCAATATAAAAGATTTAATGGATAAATGCATTGGGTAACTTTGATACTCACAGACAAATTTACAGTATCAAAACACTGAAATAGGCCTTTCATTTGGTTAATTCTTGTTTCTATTGGTTGTTAACAATCTAATTGGAATGGTCTGTTGCTTTGTCAAGAAATGTTTGACAGCAGAATAAGAAGCACTTTCAGAATGTACTAGGAAGATTTGAGGACATTTCAATGAAAGTTGATTTTAGTCTACAAAGTTGAAACCTACCTGCTTGCTGCTGCTAGGATCATTGTTCCCTTCCTGTAAAGTTAAATGATTTAAAACAATACACATCAATATAAAAGATCTAATGGATAAATGCATTGGGTAACTTTGATACTCACAGACAAATTTACAGTATCAAAACACTGAAATAGGCCTTTCATTTGGTTAATTCTTGTTTCTATTGGTCGTTAACAATCTAATATGAATGGTCTGTTGCTTTGTCAAGAAATGTTTGACAGCAGAATAAGAAGCACTTTCAGAATGTACTAGGAAGATTTGAGGACATTTCAATGAAAGTTGACTTTACTCTACAAAGTTGAAACCTACCTGCTTGCTGCTGCCAAGATCATTGTTCCCTTCCTGTAAAGTTAAATGATTTAAAACAATACACATCAATATAAAAGATTTAATGGATAAATGCATTGGGTAACTTTAATACTCACAGACAAATTTGCAATATTGTGATGAATGTCCATTTATCAATGTCAAAATCAGGTATTGAAAATAATAGAATGTTATGAATAAAAGTATAAGCACTTTTAAATAAATATTTTGTTAGGGCCCGAAGGCCCAAAACCCAAAACCCAAAACCTGAAAATATTGTAAACCGGATGTGACATCAGAACGATCACATGATATCAGATGGCCAATCAGAGTCGAGTACTAGGGTATAAAAAGGGGTGGTGAGGCCCGGAATAAACAGTTCCATCTTGGTACTCCTTGTGTTCACATGTGTCTACTTCCCATAGCATAGCCCTCGTAGGGGTCTAAGACAACAAGATGATAAGATAGTAGTTTATTAATTAGACAAACTGGAGTATTTCAGGTAAAGTTCATAGATAATTAGAGTAAAAAGTAGGATGGGTTACGAGAACCCAAAGGACCGAGACATGGTATGGCGGCCCGAAATGGCCTGAGGAGCAACCCGAGACTGGAAGACCAGACAGGTACAGAAGCCCGAAATAGTAAGCAGCCATCCCATGACCGTGGTTACCACAGGCCCATCCCCACCATTCCCATTATCCTCCATGTCCTAGCTGAAACCCCCGGTCCACCGTGCCAGATGTCTGGAACACCTCAGGCCCGACCAACCGGTGTATACCTTCCCCCTCGATGAATACCGATTTCCCAATCAACCCGCTCACTCCCCCTTGTGCGCGAGGTACGGCTCTTGACCTTACATCTCGGCTTCTTGCTTGGGCTCTTCATCTGGCTTAGAACCAAAATAACCCCCACGTTCCTCTGCGGGAGAAATCAGAAACCCAGAACTACCAAGGAACATCACACCATCCTCCACATTAACCATCTTTGCACTTTCCATAGTGATGCCATTAGGGTGCTTGTCAATATCACCATATGCATATTTTTCCCCTCAATAATAAGGGAGCTTCCCCTCATTTTTACAACTTTTTTCTGAGATTTCAGTACATCATACAGACATCTAATATCTCTACAGTGGTTTTGTTCAGTCTGTGTTAGGGAACACCCCTTTCCAAACATCTTTTGTTTTCAATGATCCAACATTTTTGTACGCTTAAATTTTTATATTAGGGTTTGCCAACTCTAATAGAACATGGTCTAGTCATATTTGGCCTAACTACCCCCGATCTAAACACTTCCAATACCTCGCTGTAGTTCACACCCAAGGCATTTAATAAGTCTAGAGTGATTTGTCTTGGGTTATTTTTGTGATTTTCAGTGGTTCCATCTATAATTAGCAAACGTCGCTTCAGTTCCTCTTCCTCACGTACGTATTTATTGTCCAGCTTGTCAATAATCTCTGATTTAGTTCTTAATTCCTCATGTGTTGCCCTGAGTTCACTTTTTAACATACATACTTGGTCACTAGTGGTCCTGAGATCCTCTTGTAGGCTTGTTATACACTGAGCTAGCTTGTCAACATCATCGCGAACCTTCATCAGGGTTGAGTCTAGCGTTGAAATCTACGAATCAGTCTTCGTAGTGTAGGCACTCAATGTATTATCGATTTTGGCCAGCTTCTGTTCACAGCATTCCCACCGAGAATTGCCCAGCGATTGTGAATGCCCGGAAAATATGCTGGAAATTTTAGATAATGTTGTCTCCAGGCGTTGGTAGATCGTTTAGTAGGTATGGGGCTTAATGCTATGTCACTGTAAGTTGTTTTTTGCTACAAGATTTTTTATGCAACCTTATCTTATTCTTATGCAACAATGACCATGAAGGCTGTGTCAATGTAAGTGTTTACTGGTGTATGAAGCATAAATAGATAAACTTAAGGCTAAATTTCTATAAACAAAATGTCACACCAGAACTCGGAACTGTTATCACTTTGCAACCAACCAGATTGGAAGTTCTATATGGTATGGGTGGCCTGTGGAAAGACTTCCCTTTCCTCACACAGTCTCTGGTGGTACGGGTGGCCTGTGGAAAGACTTCCCTTCCCTCACACAGTCTCTGGTGGTACGGGTGGCCTGCAGTAAGACTTTCCTTCCCTCACACAGTCTCTGGTGGTACGGGTGGCCTGTGGAAAGACTTCCCTTCTCTCACACAGTCTCTGGTGGTACGGGTGGCCTGTGGAAAGACTTCCATGCCCTCACACAGTCTCTGGTGGTATGGGTGACCTGTGGAAAGACTTCCCTTCCCTCACACAGTCTCTGGTGGTACGGGTGGCCTGTGGAAAGACTTCCCTTCCCTCACACAGTCTCTGGTGGTACGGGTGGCCTGTGGAAAGACTTCCCTTCCCTCACACAGTCTCTGGTGGTACGGGTGGCCTGTGGAAAGACTTCCCTTCCCTCACACAGTCTCTGGTGGTACAGGTGGCCTGCGGAAAGACTTCCCTTCCGTCACACAGTCTCTGGTGGAATGGGTGGCCTGCGGAAAGACTTCCCTTCCGTCACACAGTCTCTGGTGGTACGGGTGGCCTGCGGAAAGACTTCCGTTCCCTCACCCAGTCTCTGGCGGTACGGGTGGCCTGTGGAAAGACTTCCCTTCCCTCACACAGTCTCTGGTGGTACGGGTGGCCTGTGGAAAGACTTCCCTTCCCTCACACAGTCTCTGGTGGTACGGGTGGCCTGTGGAAAGACTTCCCTTCCCTCACACAGTCTCTGGTGGTGCGGGTGGCCTGCGGAAAGACTTCCCTTCCCTCACACAGTCTCTGGTGGTGCGGGTGGCATGTGGAAAGACTTCCCTGGGTCGCTCAGAAATTCACCCTTCTCAGGTGCTACACAGGTACTGCCCTAGCATCAAGCAACATGAAGCATTCCCTCAAATGCAGAGCGAGTGTTTGTACTGACTTCCCTGCATCACACACTCTGTTGCACTAAGGTAGTTAGTAAAACACCTTGTGCATGTAACTAGTAGTAGCATATAAATAAAATAAGGAAATAGTCACCAGACTGCTAAAGACGTATTATAAAATGAATTCAAAATTATATAAATTGCTTCATCATATAGTTTGATTACGGTAGGAACGATACGCGTCTGTACATGTAGCCCTGTATATATAGGCCTCGCCAACCATGGCGGTCCCCGTCTCTGATTGGCTGTTATGAGGGTTATACTGAACCCGGTATGTTACAAGCTTTGTGATTGGTCGATTCTTGTAAAGGGTGGGATCCCTTTACTCGGAATGTCAGAGTGTTTTTCAGATCAAGGCTGGCTCCCTGGGTTCCAATTTGGGGTCCGAGAGGTGGCAGGGGCCACGCTGCTTGGGCTAGGTAGGGGAAGTACGGGGCCTCAAATGTATTCTGTCACTCTGTCTGAGCTTGTGTGTGTTGCCTTGAGTGGTGTGCTCCCTAGGTTGTCCTATGCGGTCCAACCTAGGCTGCCTAAGTGGTTGAGCACTCAAAGGGGGCACGGTTTCGGTAAATACCTCATCAGGCCGCTGTGGCTAGTCACGGTGTCCACCATGGGATCTTAAGAAGACATCCTGGCCACGGTGAAGGGTTGGAGGAACGTCATCCCTGGGCCGGTGTATTCCTAGACTGTAGTTGGTGGACTTGAGTGGTTCGGCAAGGCTGTATGTTGAACTGCTTCTATATGGTTCACAGCGAACCTGGTATGAATGTGATACCTTTATAGTATCTGGTGAAACGCAAGGGTTGGGTTACCATGGGTTGGTGTTTTGGAAGCCATTGTCAATGGAGTTCAGTCCCCATGGGATCTGGCTCCGTATCCTGTGTATCCAGTCGAATTCCCTTTTTAGTCGTGTTTCAGTTGGTTTGTCGTTGTTAGGTCCGACGTGGTTGAAGTCTAATATATGTATTTCCATGTCTTTGAGGCCTTGGTGGTTGTTTTGGTTGAAGTGTCTGGACACTTCAGTGCTTTCTTTCGAGTGGACTATTTGGTAGAAGTGCTTTTGGAAGTGTTGTTTGAGACTATTCTTGGTCTGACCTACATATTGTTTATTGCAGGCTCTGCAGGTGATGCAGTATATGAGGTTGTTGCTGTTGCAGTCCACGTTCCGTCATGTTGTATACTTTCTGTCCATGCTTTTTGCTACTATAGTTCCGCTTGTGTTAGTTTTGGGCAGTAGCGGCATTTTGTATTGCCACATCTTTTCCGCATCTCTGTGGCGGATGTTTGGGCGCAGTTTGGTTGGTTGTCTAGTTTTGCTTTGACCAGTAGATTCCGAAGGTTCTTTGGCCTATGGTAGCTGATGCGATAGCCTTTTTCATGTAGGCGTCTCATTGATGCTGAATGGTCCAGGAGGTCCCAAGTTTTTTTGATTTGATTTGTGAGACCCAAGTATGCTGGGTTGTATGTAGTGGTGACAAAGAAAGGGGCAGAGTCTCTGTTGTCCCTAGTTGTCTCTGGTTTTGGTTCCAGTAGATTCTTGCGCGTTTGGTTGTTTGCTCTTTTGAACGAGTCTGTGAGGAGCTCCATTGGGTATCGCATTTGTAGTAGGAGGGCGGCCTTATCCACCGATTGGCTGATGAAGTCCGCATTTGAACTACATATATGTTTTATCCGTAGGAATTGCCCATACGGGAGACCTGTTTTGCAATGTTTGGGGTGGGCCGAGTTGTATGGCAGGTAGTTGTTTCTATCCATAGGTTTGCAGTACATGTCTGTCATCAGTTCGTCGTTGTTTATTTTTACGGTGGTGTCTAGAAAGTGAATTGATTCGGTTGACTGTTCCACTGTAAATTTTATACTGTGATGGGCGCTGTTCAGGTGTCTTGTGAATTCATCAAGTGATGGTTGCCCATGTTGCCAGATCATGAATATGTCGTCAATATATCTCAGCCAGAGTTTTGGCTGTTTGGGATAGATGTAGGCGTATTTTTCCTCAAAGTGTGTCATGAAAATATTGGCGTATGATGGGGCAACCCTGGTGCCCATGGCAGTTCCCCCTATCTGAACATAGTTCTTGTTATTGAACTGGAAGTTGTTCAGGGTGAGGACCTGGCTTAGTAGTTCGATCAGTGACAGGTTAGATGGTTGTTCATCGGGCATGCGGTGTGTCTGGAGTGCAATATAAAACACTTCTATTCCTTCGTCATTTGGGATATTAGTGTATAGGGAGCTCACATAAAGAGTGACTAGGATTTCATCTCCTGTAAGCTCTCCTATCTTTGAGAGTTGCTGAAGGAAATCGGTGGTATCTTTGAAAAAGGATTTCCCACCTTTGACGATTGGGGCCAGGTAGTTGTCTACAAGTGCTGAGATTCGTTCGGTGGGGCTGTCGTTTGCCGATACAATCAGGCAGCCCGGTACTGGTTCAGTGTTTTTGTGGATTTTGGGCAGCAAGTAGAACTGTGGTGTTCATGGTCTACCGACGGAGAGGCTATCTTTCACTTTTTGAGTGATTTCCCCTCTTGTCAGCATCCATTCTAGTTGTTGGTCGACTTTCGATTTGTAGTCTTTAGTGGGATCATCCACTAGTGGTTTGTAAAATTTCTCGTCATCCAGTTGAAGTTCTCCTTCTTTTATGTAATCTTCAATGTTCTGGATCACGACCGCACCGCCTTTGTCTGCTGGTTTTATAACAATCGCTAATTGTTTGCTAGGCTGTTAATGGCTTTTGGCTGTGGATGTGAGATGTTTTTGTTTTTGATGTTACGGATTTCAGTTTCGAGTAGGCCTAATTCGTTCATGCCAATTATATTTTCTAGGTTAACTGGGCCAGTCGGGGGTACCCAGGTAGATGTTTGCTTTAGTTTTTGATGCTGATATATTAGAGAGAGGGCCTGTACTGGTCCCTTCTGATCTGACGTTAGGTTGTTTATCGAAGAAACTACTTAGTCTTAGTGACCGATGGAATTTGTCTAAGTCTCGTCTGGTGTTACCCATGTGAGTCCCAGATTTTGATTACGGTAGGCACTTCTGGTAGGTGCAATAACCTGTTCAGTTATGACAGAGAGGCTGCGCCAGCACTACCTGGGAAAAAATCAATATTCAACCAATATACAAAAATGATGATCTGTAGTTAGAGGGTCGAGTAAGTCGGTACACGTTTGGATCAATAGCATTTGGTGACATCTGGTGACTAAAGGAAGAACTAACACCATTTGTGAAGCCGTAAGGAGACAGGCAAACTTTATTGAGGAAGCTTACGTCCAGGGTAATGATTTGTTATCCACAATAAATTGACTCTCAACCAAGCGTTGTCTGAGTTTTGGATAATGAACACCCATTGCATGGATTAGCTCTACCGTTCAATCAGTAAGGACAATAGCCTTTGAATATCAACATAACGAAGATGAAAGTGATTCCAGTTCCGCATTTACACTATTAATACTCCTAAACAAACACTAGCATTCACTGGCTCATCTTTAAACATGTAGAGAAAAATAATTTGCTTATAGATATAAGCAGAATGGTTCCAGAACGAACAATGAAACCCAGGATACCATATATGAATTATTAAATAAAATTACAACCAGTAAGGATACAAATCATACGACTATTGGAGAATTTGTAGACTTAATAAAGGCCTTTGAAACCTTAGATTACAATATTAGGAATTATTTGGCAAATAGGAAGCAAAAGACTATAGCTAATAATCTATGTTCTAAAACGCTTCCTATTTCATATGGTGTTGCACAAGGTTATATCTTAGGACCGCTCCTTATTAATTTATATGTAAATAATCTACCAATTATTAAGAACTCTGATTTTTTAATATATGTAGATGATACTGTCATTTTAAGGCAGTACAAGTTAACTACAAACAATAACAAAATGAAATGCAACAAGACTTTAAATGCTTGGATAGTTGGTGTTGCTCAGACAAATTAATAATGAATGTATCAAAAACTAGGACAATGGTGTTTAAAGCCACTGGAGATATGTACCAGAATTTGAGCTTGCTATGGGCAGACAGAAAATGTGAAAATATACAAGCATCTGGAACTCTAAATTGCCAATTTAAAGAAACATATAAGATGGTCTCTCATAAATAACTTATGCTCAGAATTACAAAGTCATATAACAGATTACCCTGCTTTGACGATATTGAAAACTATAATAATGTCAAATCTAGATATGGGAAATTCTTATTTTCTCCTCTTATCCACAATCAGATACCCACAAACTTGATTATCGAATATAGCGCTGAGAACGTGCTACAACATCAAAAACCTTACAGACATCCACAACTTTGATTTGTATACTAGATCAAATGCACTGCCACTAAAATATGGACAACAGTATCTCTCCAAAATACAATTATTATGACATGTATTGTAATTTTTCATTTCTGATTGTATGATTGATGCTCAGTGCTAACTTACCGATTAAACAATGTGTAATGAACTGAAGATGCCCATATACCATGATCGAATATCGTAAAAGTGGTAAAATGTGGGAGGTGAGGGAAAACAGGCGAAATCCTACTCACCCTAGGGTAAATAAAATTGTTTAAAAATAACAAACAAGCGACAGGCTTCCTTCAAACAATCTCAGGCAGCATGGCCGGCCTGCCTAATAACTTCCCCCAGGCAGAGAAATGATCTTAAGTTATTAAAAGAAACCTTGCACATGATTTAAGGCTGAAATCTTGTCTATGAAATTCTTTGACCAATTATGACGTAGCAAGGACAGAACTGAAAACCCAGAAACTAGGGAATTCCCAAATTTTATTTTCTTTCCTTTATAATTCACTAATGCTTTGACATTTTCCATTTTTTTCTTTTGAAATACTTTTAGAATACCCACGAGAACTTAATTAAAAATAAAATAGTCCTTTGAAAATTTATATGTAAGGAACCCTTTAAGTCACAAAGGGGCATTAAGTGGCAAAAACCTTAACAGACAAATATTTTGTCATTTAGTGTCAAAGCTATGCCTAAAAAGAATACTGTGTTATCTTTGCATTATCATTAGTTTAAATAATAACAAAGAGACAATGAATGAATATCAATGACAAAAAATACTATTAAACAAATGATGATTAACAATAATAAATGATTGATGACTAAAATAATGAATTGATAAATATAAAATAATGAAATGCAATAATTAGTGAATAAAATAATTGAGCGATGAATAATTAAGAAATTATGATAATTAATTGATATGCACTGAGGTACAGTGCAAGAAAAACTAGAATAAATATATAATAGAATATTGTAAACTCGTTTGTATTGGCAAGGATATTATAGTGGAACTTGTAACGCTGATTCGTGTGCTAAACGCCAGGCGGCGACATCGTTTAGTGGCATAGTTAGAGTATATGGAGAGTGGCAAAGTCCCCAGGCGTAGGGACTGCAGCCGGGCTGAGGCACGTCCTGCAGGTACGCACAGGTGTGACAAATGACGATGGAGACCTGTAAGGGTACGTTATGGATCGAAACATCTAGCTAAAAGATATTTAGGACAGCAGGCCTCGCCGTCAACATTAGTTTATATGATAGCTAGAAATAGAATTAGTTTATGTGAGTAAGAGTGGGCAGTATGAGAGATAAGTAAGACTTCGTTAAGTAATAGTGTAAATGAGTATAGCGACAAGCCTTTTGGCTGTCGCTATATAAGCGGTATGAGACTTGAGATAGACGAGCAGACCAAGATAGAGTTCGAACAGAACACATGGAGCAATAGTCTTACATACAGATCACACGGGTAGTGTTAAGATGGTAGTAACCACAAAGAACAGGTGATAGTAAGGATTGGGACAGCTTAGGCTTAGCCTTACGGACTGCGTGCTGGAAGTAACGGAGGTCCTACCAATGGTCTTCGTTATTGGTAGACGAGAGGTGACTCTCTCAACAGTGTAAGAGCGTATATACCTTGCGAAAGGGGAAGCTTGACCAAAGCTATACCTGGTTGGATTGTTACTGATGTGTTTGAATTGTGAAATGAAAGGAAAGAACTGTATGGATGGAGAACTGTATACTTGTACCTTCGGAATATCATCATGAATGTAATAAACTGACCTCTTGCCAAGTGCGTGTTCTTTGTATAGGATTGAGCCCCTTTACTTAGAATCTCTACCACTAAGAACTGAATCATGATCCAGGATAACATCAATCTGGAGAGAGCTAGCTACTTCAACGAATAATCACTAAGAACTCCCCATTATCTTAGTATAACACCTTTATTAACATCTTCAAGTAAGCGAAATATCCACGATAAGCGATATAATATCACGCAGTCGAGTAATGAATAAACGAATCAGTACAGGATATGAACAAGTACGAACTTTAATAGGGATACTCCCCAATAAATAGACTAACATCAAAATATAACCACTCAGCTCAGATAAACAAATGACTATTAAATGAGAAATAAAAAATGAGTAAATGATAAATAAAGATAACTAACTGATAAATAAAAATGATTAGAAACAATAAATAATTAATAAATAAATAACTGAATGATTAATTATATGATAAATAAGTTACCGTAATAAGTTAAAATTGTTTAATGACAAACAATTTTTTTTTTCAAATTTGTTACTGAGACTCTATGATGCCATCAACGGTCCTGTAAGGTGAAGCTCCAATATCATGTATGCCATTTCAGAGGTTCTTTGAGATTTAGGGACATTTTTTGGGCCTTAATTCACAAAGCAGCTGACCTTGTCACTTAATGCCCCTTTGTGACTTAAGGACTTCACAACATAAGGTCACTCTCTTCCAAGTACCTTCAACGAAAAACACCTCCACCAACAGAACATCACCGCAAATCTGACCGATCTGTTAGCTGCCCTTCACCTTCACCGAAGACAACACATCATTTTATTAATGAGGTGGTGGGTGGTAACGTTGAACCTCTGAGCAACTCATCCATAGCTCTGGTCAACCTATCCACGCCTAAGCACAACTGGAGCGGCGGCGTGAGATGTGGAAGCTCCAAGGCCAGCACTCGGGACATGGATCTCCAGATGGCCGCCTCGTATGTCGAATCCAACATCTCCTTGAGTCATCAACCTTGGCCTAGGGCAAATCCTGTGGTATGTGTATGTACAGATACGTCTGATGGCTGCCGGGCCGTAGAGCTACTCGAGGACGGCCTCTCCGGGCCTTCTTATTATAGTACAGCATCAGCGTAAAGTAAGTATTTCTTGAGAACTTGTCTGATTGGTGTTGAGTGAGGATTCTAGAGTATATTTTTTAGTGCCGAAGATGCGGTTAGTGAACGTGTAGATGTGAAGCAAATTTGAACTGACGATATGCAAAGGCTCGCATGCGTATCACATTTTTACTACCTTAGAACGCAGCACCAGTAGAATTGTTGCACACCGATTAACATGCAACACGGCACAATTTGTTGTAGTGGCGAGTGGTGCAGCTGGTCATTGATCTTGGTATTGAACTTCCAAGGCCACTTTGTACTAAATGACTGTGATTGGTAAATTTTAAATGTGTCTGATATTTTGTCAAACACGTATTGGTTCAAATTTTTTGTCATCGTATATAGGTGAGTCATCCCCAAAATGACAAAAAAATGGGAAAATTTCCTTTAGAATTATAACTAAGTGGCGCTTTGGCAACCAGCAACTAAAGGAACTAGTTCCAGGCCCTCTCAATTTCCCTTTTACAACTTTTTCACATTTTTCTCCATGAGGTTATGGTACCAGAGAACTACTAAGGGTTGGATTTTTCAAGGGGTATGAGGCTGAAAATTGTGTTATGCCTATTCCACTTGTTAAAAATGAGGTTTTAAAAGATTGGTGTTCAGACCAATTTTTGATAAGTCAAATAGGCAGATGAATTAAGGTAAACATCATATTCATACATATTAATTTACATCTATAACCCTCAGAGACATTCAGAACATGCATATTCCGATATTGATACCCATACAAGTACTTAAAATATCACTGCACTCAAATTGTTCAATTTTGTGTGATACTGCCTATAGCATTGATTTGTAACAGTATGTTAGTTGGTTTAGAATTTCCTGAATGTTCAGCAGCAACCACAAGTAACCATGCATCACCCCTCACCCATCATTTCAAAATCCGTTCTCAGTCTTCCTACCTTCTTATCCCTGCGTTTGTTGAACATCATCCACTGCTCCATTCCAACAGAGTGGCACATCTTTACCCAGAAAATGCTGAATTTAGACAGAATAGTTGGATGAAAACATGTTATGAAGATGATGAATAAAAGAATGCTTTACATATAACAAAACATTTTTCACAAATCATTTATAGAGGATGTTGTTTCAGGTAACTGCTGGTGTATAGTTTAGTTATCCAGGGTTTACTAGAATAAATTTCAAAATGGTTATCCCTTCCCCCTTAAGTTTAGATGATGACGACGTGTTGGAGTTTAATGTCTGCTCAACAATCTTAAGTTAGATCTTATAACTGTAATGCATATTTTCAGGCAAAGATTGGGGGGGGGGGGACGTGCCAGACATGCCTCCTACCCCCACCCCCGGCCTTTTCTTCTTCTTTTTTTTTTGAGGGGGGGGGGGGGGAATCTAAATTTTGCTAATATAAAATTCCTGCCCAAGGAGGGGGCATTTGAACATTTTGCTATGGCACGCTCCCGCCCCCCCCCCCCCCTTTTTTTTTTTTTTTTTTTTTTCGAAATCCTGGATCCGCCCCTCTATTCAGACTGGTCTTTAAGGTTATTCAAACAGCATTTTAGAAGGTTTTTCTCATTTTGTGGTTGAATGCAACTATATAGTGTACCCTAATAAGGAAACTTACCGATCAGATGCTAGCAAAGACCTGTCCTGATTACTGAAAAACACAAACCGTCCAGTGTAGATCTGGGAGGCCCAGGTCACAACACCCAGCCAGATGTGTTGGTCAGTCCACAGCAGCCTCCAGTCAGACATCTGCAACAAGTTAATCTATATCAACTCTAAATCTATCAAATATTCCATGACAAGTCACCCCATTGTAAAAGTCTAAATATTTCAAAATTACTATCAATTCGATGACACAATGTAGAATACTTTACAGGAAAATTGGGTAAATCAGTTATCAAAAGTCACCTAGTTTAAACAGATATGCAAAGTGGAATAATATTTGTGCTTGTAGAAACTCTGTATTAGCCTATGACCTGTTAAGAGCGAGACTGGCTGTGTCCAAAGAGGGAACTTGAATGTGAATAGACCGAGAGGGTTAGCAGTTGAATATGACATGTGTCCATCATCATAAAGCAAAATGTTCATGAGTGTGTCGTAATATCATTATATTGAAAATATTAAGATCATAATAATAATTATGAAGTAATTGAGTCTTACTGGACACATGAAGGTTAAACGAGCTGGAAGCAGGCTGTCCAAAACACAAGGATCTTCTAACCAAAACATGCAGGAAATGTGAAGCATCAGGAATAGGAGCGGAGATGACAACAGAAACACAAGCAGATTCCTGGAATCCCAATGAAATTTGAAAATGATTTGAAATATTCTATATGTGGTAAGATCGTAATGTATACTTCTTCTAAATGTCGACAAGAATTTCATCTGCTAGCTTGTTCTGCTTTATTACAAAATGTCACTGTAAATCATGATTTACAAAAGATAGTCAAGTTATTATCTTCCCTGAGAGGATCCACATTAAAGGGAGGGGCCAGTGAAATTTCAATTTTGGTTCTTTTTCAATTTATATGGTAGATTAAATACTTGTATAGAAGTATGCCAAGTTCCATTTTCAATAATTAACTCCTTCATGTGATATGTGGGATTTAAATTTAAGAAACACCTGATTCCTCTGACTCCTACCAAAATACATGTCTGTGTGTGACATCACACAAAATGACAGTTATATTCAAATTTCAAATTTCTAAATTCCTTAAAAGCTATATTTCTTCACATTTTCTTTTATAAATAATACAATTTGGTCATGTTAATATATTTTAGACTTAAAAAGTACATCTAATACATTTCTTATTGCATTTTTCTCAATTTTCTCATTTTTCAACTGTTCTGCTTGTCACGTCACACACAGACAATTGCACTGTGCAGGCTACACAAGGTGCAGGCAGGGAAATTTATTTCCATTTAGAAAAATGTATGTAAAACGAAAACAACTAGAGATAGAACAATAAAATTTGGCATGTTTATTCCCTGTATCATTGGTGGGGATCACGACAGTATACTTTTTGACAGGCACTGGCTCCTCCCTTTAATGTGCCCCTCTACCTCCCTCAATTATCAGATAATGTAGTCTCACTTTAAAGTTAAATGAAAGATTAAAATCTTGCACTTACAGAGGCACTGCCATCTTGGATCTACTTATTCCTCGTGCAGTCTCGTAAGTGATGTAACAACTAAAAGAGTTGACTAACCAAATGGCCACCCAGTCCCAGTGTCTATATATCATACTATCTTGTGACCTAGAAGGTACAATGGTACATGTCCACAATTGACAACTATGCGCAGTAACCTGATATTTTATTTGGTTCTGTTAAACACATTTGTAAGGCCCGTCAAGTACTGAGTCATTGAACTATTTATCACCCACAGGGCCGCTGAATGGTGCATATAAGGAGCAGTGAGTATTGACTGGCTGTATGTATCGCTCCTTATTTTAAGTATTTTCATTAACCTTTGACTCTTGTTTGGGTGATAAAATATAAAAGACCCTTAGCTATTGTCCTCATGCCTATGTATGACCCTCTAGCCAGTGTATGGCCTCGGGCTTCGCCCATTATTCAGCCCTCTGGTGACACCTTTTATATTAGGACACAAATTTGTATTACAAGAGATTAACTCCAACTTCTATGAAACATTATTGAATAGAGCCAACTTCAAGGCAAACCTATATATTTGATCATATGTTACAGGAACACTGCAGGTTTTTCTTGACCTTTTATTAGCCTGGATCGACAACTGCGGTTATTGTTAGCCAGGCATATTGCCAGGCTGTACTCCCCACTTCATTTCCGGTTGGATTTTATTCACAAAATTTCACAATATTTTGCATTAGTGTCGGGTAATAAAATAAAAAGGCCCTTAGAAGCCGTCTTCAGGTGGCTGTACGGCCATGGCCCCCTCAGATGGCCCTCACCCTCTGGGCTCAGCACATCGGTGGAGTATTTGAATTGTACGGCCGACATCTGTGTCCCAAACACAGTAAACATGACCCCTCCTGGTGCATGGAACACATCCTCCCCCCACCTAAAAACAGAACCCCTCCTGGTGCAGGGGCCCTGTCCTCAACCCACCTATACACAGAACCCCTCCTGGTGCAGGGGCCCTGTCCTCCCCCAACCTATACACATAACCCCTCCTGGTGCAGGGGACACATCCTCCCCCACCTATACACTTAACCCCTCCTGGTGCAGGGGCCCTGTCCTCCCCCAACCTATACACATAACCCCTCCTGCTGCAGGGGCCCTGCCCTCCCCCCCCCCCACACCTATACACATAACCCCTCCTGGTGCAGGGGACACATCCTCCCCCACCTATACACTTAACCCCTCCTGGTGCAGGGGCCCTGTCCTCCCCCAACCTATACACATAACCCCTCCTGCTGCAGGGGCCCTGTCCTCAACCCACCTATACACATAACCCCTCCTGGTGCAGGGGCCCTGTCCTCCCCCAACCTATACACTTAACCCCTCCTGGTGCAGGGGCCCTGTCCTCCCCCAACCTATACACATAACCCCTCCTGGTGCAGGGGCCCTGTCCTCAACCCACCTATACACATAACCCCTCCTGGTGCAGGGGCCCTGTCCTCCCCCAACCTATACACTTAACCCCTCCTGGTGCAGGGGCCCTGTCCTCCCCCAACCTATACACATAACCCCTCCTGCTGCAGGGGCCCTGTCCACCCCCAACCTATACACATAACCCATCCCGGTGCAGGGGATACATCCTCCCCCAATCTATACACATAACCCCACCTGGTGCAGGGGCCCTATCCTCCCCCAACCTATACACATAACCCCTCCTGCTGCAGGGGCCCTGTCCTCCCCCCCCCCCACCTATACACATAACCCCTCCTGCTGCAGGGGCCCTGTCCTCCCCCACCTATACACATGACCTCTCCTGGTGCAGGGGCCCTATCCTCCCCCAACCTATACACATAACCCCTCCCGGTGCAGGGGACACATCCTCCCCCCACCTATACACATAACCCCTCCTGGTGCAGGGGCCCTATGCTCCCCCAACCTATACACATAACCCCTCCTGGTGCAGGGTCCCTGTCCTCCCCCAACCTATACACATAACCCCTCCTGGTGCAGGGGCCCTGTCCTCCCCCAACCTATACACATAACCCCTCCTGGTGCAGGGGCCCTGTCCTCCCCCAACCTATACACATTATCCCTCCTGGTGCAGGGGCCCTGTCCTCAACCCACCTATACACAGAACCCCTCCTGGTGCAGGGGCCCTGTCCTCTCCTCACCTATACACATAACCCCTCCTGGTGCAGGGGACACATCCTCCCCCCACCTATACACATAACCCCTCCTGCTGCAGGGGCCCTGTCCTCCCCCAACCTATACACATAACCCCTCCTGGTGCAGGGGATACATCCTCCCCCAACCTATACACATAACCCCTCCTGCTGCAGGGGCCCTGTCCTCCCCCCACCTATACACATAACCCCTCCTGCTGCAGGGGCCCTGTCCTCCCCCCACCTATACACATAACCCCTCCTGCTGCAGGGGCCCTGCCCTCCCCCCCCCCCACACCTATACACATAACCCCTCCTGGTGCAGGGGCCCTATGCTCCCCCAACCTATACACATAACCCCTCCTGCTGCAGGGGCCCTGTCCTCCCCCCACCTATACACATAACCCCTCCTGCTGCAGGGGCCCTGCCCTCCCCCCCCCCCACACCTATACACATAACCCCTCCTGGTGCAGGGGCCCTATGCTCCCCCAACCTATACACATAACCCCTCCTGCTGCAGGGGCCCTGCCCTCCCCCCCCCACACCTATACACATAACCCCTCCTGGTGCAGGGGACACATCCTCCCCCACCTATACACTTAACCCCTCCTGGTGCAGGGGCCCTGTCCTCCCCCCACCTATACACATAACCCCTCCTGCTGCAGGGGCCCTGCCCTCCCCCCCCCCACACCTATACACATAACCCCTCCTGGTGCAGGGGACACATCCTCCCCCCACCTATACACATAACCCCTCCTGGTGCAGGGGCCCTATCCTCCCCCAACCTATACACATAACCCCTCCCGGTGCAGGGGACACATCCTCCCCCCACCTATACACATAACCCCTCCTGGTGCAGGGGCCCTATGCTCCCCCAACCTATACACATAACCCCTCCTGGTGCAGGGTCCCTGTCCTCCCCCAACCTATACACATAACCCCTCCTGGTGCAGGGGCCCTGTCCTCCCCCAACCTATACACATAACCCCTCCTGGTGCAGGGGCCCTGTCCTCCCCCAACCTATACACATTATCCCTCCTGGTGCAGGGGCCCTGTCCTCAACCCACCTATACACAGAACCCCTCCTGGTGCAGGGGCCCTGTCCTCTCCTCACCTATACACATAACCCCTCCTGGTGCAGGGGACACATCCTCCCCCCACCTATACACATAACCCCTCCTGCTGCAGGGGCCCTATCCTCCCCCAACCTATACACATAACCCCTCCTGCTGCAGGGGCCCTGTCCTCCCCCCACCTATACACATAACCCCTCCTGCTGCAGGGGCCCTGTCCTCCCCCCACCTATACACATAACCCCTCCTGCTGCAGGGGCCCTGCCCTCCCCCCCCCCACACCTATACACATAACCCCTCCTGGTGCAGGGGCCCTATGCTCCCCCAACCTATACACATAACCCCTCCTGGTGCAGGGGACACATCCTCCCCCACCTATACACTTAACCCCTCCTGGTGCAGGGGCCCTGTCCTCCCCCCACCTATACACATAACCCCTCCTGCTGCAGGGGCCCTGCCCTCCCCCCCCCCCACACCTATACACATAACCCCTCCTGGTGCAGGGGACACATCCTCCCCCACCTATACACATAACCCCTCCTGGTGCAGGGGCCCTGTCCTCCCCCAACCTATACACATAACCCCTCCTGCTGCAGGGGCCCTGTCCTCCCCCCACCTATACACATAACCCCTCCTGCTGCAGGGGCCCTGCCCTCCCCCCCCCCCCACACCTATACACATAACCCCTCCTGGTGCAGGGGGCACATATTGAGCTAATATCAGTTTTCTAATATATAATTCTCTGCTTCAGAGAATCCAGTAAAATTGCAACAGGAATATAATTTCTCCACTTTGTGTTTTTTAAGTTATTCCGTATTGCAGGGTGTGATAATGATTAAATGACTTTTGGTAACTTACGGTACCCTGAAGAGGTTACTGACAGATGTATATGGCATCATCAAGAGAAGCAGGAGGGCAAATGTCAGCAGGATTTTCCATATTGACACTATCAAGTAGCAGATATTCCGATATTTCATGTATTCATTGATTGCGTTGCATTCTCCATAGAAAGGAAGTCCAAATATTGTTGATTTGCATAGTAGCGATACTGGAATCACTATTGCCAACATCATCTTTGTGCCTCCAAGTCTGCCCAAACCGGCCATGGCAGAGGACGTCACAACAAAGCCTATTTGTAGCAACATGACACTGGACTGAAACGATAAAGCGTTGTCTGGGTGTAAAAGACTCTGTAAACATTTAGAATCAGCAACATGAGGTCAATGTAGAAAACTACTTATTTGCTGGGTGGTTGTTTTGTTATCTAAGGGCATTCTAGAGACCACGAATTAAGATTGCAATGAAGAATTTAGGTATGTGGCCATTTACTAATTAAACGACTGGTATCCCTAACAGAAAGAAGTGTTGGCCTGTGAGCTTTATCTAAGACCACATCATTTGCATGTTGAGACACCGTGGTCACAGAGGTCAGTGGGGGGAGATTGTCTGTGATCACTAAAAATTGGCCAAAGCCGCCTCAGCTGTACACATGCTAGAAAGAGTCTTAATTGGCGCTTACTTATTCTTTTATCTATGCACTATAAGAGTACATATTAGTATGATAAATCATGTGATGCAACACTAACCACTCCCCATCTACCTTTGAATTTATTATTCTCTATTTAAGATTGATAGAAGGCAAATCACAAGGTCAGTTAGGCCAGATGGGAACTCTGCCCACCACCCCACCTGGAGAGAGGGGATACTCTCAGGCTTAAAATAGACTCCTCTGGGGAAACATCACACAAGGTCTGAGAGTTCAAGGGCCAGCTCTCATTACGGGGCCAGCTACTGACCCCCAGCTGGTCCCCCGACTGCATGGGGCTGTGGGTTCATCCAACAGTATGGTTAAGGGGTGAAAACAATCTACATAGTTCCCTAATATACCATGTGCTTACAATATTTCTAAGTTTTGGGACCACCACATGGTTCTCCATGGAACCAAAAGCTGAACTGAAGGGTTCAAGCCAAAATGACATTGGGGCCATTTCACTCTGAATCCAACAGTGTGATGTCAGGTGCAGAACTCGATTATCCATTTGCCCCTAAATCTATAATTATACCCTACTCTATGTGACAAAGTCACTTGTATAATTAAAAAAGAAGTCTTATTATTTCTTCCTTTTCCAATAACTATACAGTATGGTTAGATGATAGAGTAATGTTTTGTATTGACTGAATTCATGATTTGGCCTTAATCAAATACACAAGTTGATGTGTTTTACTCAGTTTCTGCTCCTACCCCCTATGCCCTTTTCCTGTGCCTTGATGATCTATAAAAGGCCCTTCACGAAATGGAGAATTGAATTAGAAGTATGCAAAAAGTTGGATGATGCCCATGCCTTTCAGTCCCCTTCTGTATCAAAGGCACATGAGTGTTAAACACTATTAACAAATTCAATTCTGAAAACCCCGCTAGATGAATGCAGTAGTAGAACAATAGCACTTGTCATACAGATAGAAGGACTTTTAAAAGAGTAAAGTTATTACTAGTAAAGAATAGGAATAGGAATCCAAATCTAACATTTACCTTAATGAGTATATCTGTTTTGGACACAGATCCAGAATTCCACAGCTCAATAATGCTCGTAATGGAGTCCGCGATGGCTGGGATTAGGCCTAGACCAGCCATCAGTACCAGGCCATTGATTGATGTATTCAGGTTTGGCAGAATGAGGGACACAAAACAGCAGGACCCAACAACACTCAGGGACTCTATCAGAGCAAACTGAAAAGTAAGCAATAGAATGTCAGATTTAATCATCTCCAAATGGGGGCTCTTATTGAGAATCTTAAAACACCATTTCGATAAAATGCCACAGCCCCTAAAAGTACCACTTTGGGACTAAACAGTTGTTTGACACAATAAAGTTTAAGCAAGTCTTCCAGGTATTGGCATCTTTCATTTGGCAGTCTTGCAAAGATCAAATTATACATGATATAATTACATATTAACGTTTGCTGTTGCTGTAGTTCAGTTCTAGGATATATACATATATTTGATGAAATGAATACAGTGTGTCATAAAATTTGTATTTTTTTTTATGTCTTTTGTTTTTTTCAACATTTTATCAAGTTAAAGGTGTGTTGAAAAACTGTAACTTCCCATGTACACCCATCATAGGCGATTGTTTTTCAAAGCCTTCACAATTAGCAGGGTTGTGAATGTTTTTTTTTTCTTTTTGAGTCGTAAGTCCTTATTATATAATGTGCACCTATGATGGATTGAGAAAATAATGAAATAGTTTTTAAAAGTGATTGACCTATAATTTGATTTATGCAGAATTGTGTGTAATACGTTTCAAGAACCAATTTTAACAATTGAGGGAATACAACCTTGGCTCTTTTGAATATCTTAACAGACAACAACGCTGTTTTTCAATATGTTTTGAACAAACTTACCACAATAACAGATGACAAGGCTTCTCTCAGGTGTTCTGACCAAAGTTTGTTTTTGCTCCCAGAATCTTTGGAAGAGGATACATAAATACAGGGAGGTCAGCTATAGATCCAGTCACCAAATAGAGGAGAGGTTAGCTTATATGGTTCGCATCAGGTTTACGCCTTAAGAAACTAAAATTCATATTTCTCGTGTATTGTGGAGGAGATTGAAGTACCAAAAGAAGCAATTTTATGGGTTTTCAGATAATTTTAGACATTTTGTATTTACCTATGTTGCAAAAACATCTCTGATTGCATCCAGATTCTGTTATTATACCCACAAGGGCAATCCAAAATCTATGCATGTCAAACCCATTTTTCATTTGTGAGGCGAGATTTGTTGATTTAGTTTAGTAAAAATGACTCACTTTTATATTTAAAATCAATCAATACCTTTATAAAATTCATATCTATCTCCATAAAGTATTTCTACTCAAGAAAAACTAGAAATGTTATAGAAATATAAATCTTTGGTACATTTTTAGTGTAAGATTTGACCAAAACTCTTTCTAAATAGTACTATACATGCACAGTGCTAAACTGGATCATATAGAATTGGTCAATTTGGAGGCTTTAAAAACATCTAGACATATCATGTTTATGATTCGTCACAAAATGAATAACACATAGAGTGTCATAAGCTAGGATTTATCCATCCCATAGAAACAGATAGTAAAATTAGAATAATTCAAAAGAGAATTCCTTTCAATGTTAGTGAATTATCTGAATTTCTAAGCAAACAGGCTAGGCAAAAATGCCAAAATTCTAGAATTTCACCTCAGCCTCCTAATTGGGCTCATGCTGTACTCTTTCTCAGGATATTACTATATTATACATCATTAGATTTCAAATTCAAAGATTTGCTGTCAGAATTATCAAAAAATTGATTTCCTGCTTTCTATTTAAAATTTCCTAGTTGTAGGTCAGTAAAAATGACAACTTTTGGTAAATTTTCAGGGTGGTTCCAAATATTCCAAAGTATTTGGAATGTTTTTTTAATGTTTAAGATTGAAATTTAAATTCCACAAATTCCTAGCCACAGAATAGTAAAAAAAATTGTCACATAGTTTAAGAATATTATTATCAAGGTTTTTGAAAATTGAGTCAGGGCAACTTAAAATTTATCAAAAGTTTAATGTGACATGAATGAAGATTGAGTTAGAGAATGCTAGTGCCCAATATCTTGTGATTGACCATTTTTTCTAATTGTTCACTGAACAAAACTTTAGCAATTGCTCACTGAATACCCCCATTATGAGGTCTCATTCATATTTGGATTTTTAGTGTTTTCAAATGTCAAGTTTATTTGAAAATATTCAATTAGATACCGAAAATTGGCTAGTCCTCTTACAGTTTAATCCACCATTCATGACAGGTGTCATTATGGTTGGTTTTCAACAGATTCATGTTTTGGTAATTTCTTGACCCATTACGTTGTCAACTGCAAGACATCAGTTTTGAAGCATGAATGTTATTACAAAAAGTAACATTTGGAAAGGCTGAAATTTTGGTTAATTAACAGAGTCGTTTTTTTCTGATAAATTTGGTGAGACAGGTTCTCTTACACTATTTGATGTTATAAATTATCAATACTAAATCAAATTAACCAAACGCTGATTACAGCTCTGCTAAGGTCGCCAAATTCGTTATTTCCTGTTTTTTTTAATGATTTTATTGAGTCGTTATAATTATTATTCAATAACAACATTAGTGAGTACCCTGTCTTAAACACTAAACACTAAAGCACCATTTACAATAGTAGATTTTTTTTGCCCCAGTATTTAAACATACCATTTGTATTTTCCTTTTTTTCAGTACGAAGGTTTCTTCCACATTGGGCAATCATAGCAAGGTCCGGAGTGATGAGGATGAGAAACAAGCACCAGATCCAGGGAACTCCTGCAGCAGGGTCCGGGTGTCTCAGGCCCGAAGCCTCCTTTATTGGGAGATGGTTTGGGTGGTGCGGTTTGATGCAGTTCTGGAGGGCCTTTCATAATGAAGTTGTGTATATTCGTAACAATGTCAAAACACAATATACATTTTTTTTTTAAATTGTGAATATCTTTGCAGATGTTCTTGTAATATTTATGTTTTTTAACCTGTCAATTTACTTGTCCCTTCCCTCATTCTTGTTTCCCGAGATGAAATGATTTGTCACTTCTCACACATTTTGAAGAGTTAAATATAGAGTTTGTAATGAAAACCTACTTAACCATGTTTATGCGTAAAAGGAAAATAAAGAACTTGCAATTGTGCTCAAATTGACTTCTTTCTACAACATACAGGGTGGTATAAAGGAAATACTCATGTCACAGGGTACTACAAAGAATAATTATTGTTAAGATTCTGTAAAACGAATCTGTAATATTGACAAACAGTTGGTAGAAAAAGGTTAGTACATGTCTCATTGAATGACATTTTGCACTGAGGACAGTTACCCATGGCATAAAATTGTGTATGATTAATAGTTACGCTGCTTTTCAGCAGAGGGCACGTAATACTCTTTTCATTTGTAGATTAATCTGTTTTTCAGCTAGGTGGTCAGAATGGTTTAAATCCAGCTATCATTGGTAGAAACAAAAAGGATAGTCAATCTAGAGGCACTATCATTTCCTACTCAGTGAGCATGTGAGTGGTGGTGCCACCTACCTTTGGCATTCTTAGTTGTGGGTTGGGTATGAAATTAATAAAGGGAATGATATATATAAGTAACAGTTAAGGCAGGATGGTCGGAGAGTATAAACATAAAACCTAAACCTATACAGGAGTTGGGATTGTACTCTGGTGCTGGTGGCAGTCCTTGATGACCGTACTTGGAGAGCTTATTTGGAATTTCCTTGTGGTGAGTAGTCATGGACTAATCTTTGGACCAGAACCATGACTGTTGGAAGGAACTGTGTCAGGACTACAACCAGTCCCAAACACAGAATGCCTAGAACCCTACTTTTGCAGACACAACCTCCCATATACCTATGTATAACCATGTTAGTGTAAGGTAGTATATAAGCACCACCTGTTGTGAACCGTACAGCTGCCAGGCAGTGACTGAGTACAACCATGGGTATGCTTGGGCTTCGCCCCATGCACCTGCCACCCCACCCTCTGGGGCTCTCATCCGCCAATCAGAGGCCTCCACAAATCACCCCTCCCCACTCAGGGAGATGATGCAATCCGTGCACAACTCCCCCTCTTCCTCTCTGGCCTGCACAAACAACCCCTCCCCATCAGTCGGCCAATCAGGAGACTGGATGGTGATATCACCTGCTAAATATAGCCCATGACATCATGCAGGCCCCCTCCTCCCAGGAGGAGAGGATCTGTATAAAGGGGATCCCTGCCACTGTAGGGACACACTCTCCTGGAGCCCCCTCTGAAAGGCATACCCCTGGACTACCTCACTGGATACTCTACTAGACCGGAAGCCACTACTCTACCTGGCCCAGCCACTCTGCCAGACCACCAGACTAGAGACTACAGCAGGCCTGGAGGACTTAGGCTCAACGCCGGATCAGCGGTTGGCACGGACTCTGATTGGAGTATAGAGGTAGGCGCTCAGAGGGGCGTTATTATTGTCACTTCGGTACCACTCACCAGCACTGTATGGTATTTGTACGGAACACTTCATCTATTGTATGCTTATCAGAAATAAAGGTTTGAAACTGTATTTGAACGTGTGGCTCTTCCTTTGCATAAGTTGTCCAAAGTTACCGTGAGAATCTAGTATTCAGCGGGGAGTACCTTTACAGTACTCTACTATCTAGCAACCCTTTATAACACGCCGGTTAGTGATTTTGGTAATACGAGTTCGGATATAACTACTATATATGAGGAATACGACTCTACAACAGATACACATCGACATCTCTCAGTACTCGTAAATATATGGTAGAACACTATTCCAACTACGATATCAATACTAAACTCACCCGGCGCAGAACTAAGTAATGGAAATTATATATAATGCAGTCCTCATGGAGAAGGATACCTGAACGCCTCTACCCTTGTATGACCACGGCTAGCATAACAAAAACGGTCATATAATTTACTTAAAACAATGTAATTCAGACAAGATAATGTAATATACGAGTTGATCTAATATTAGTTGTACTCTCTTTTTATTCCCCCTACATCATAGTAAACATAAGATATTCAACACAGTTCTATTCTTACTTCCTGGTGTGTGTTTTCACTGAAGTCATTCGGAACAACAGCACAGTGGGAATAGTTCCTCATGGTCAGGTTCTCTCCATAATCCATATATGCAGCACAGTAGTATGTTCTGTTCACTGCAATCTGTATTAGAAAATGATCCATCATTTATGTGTTGCTCACATGAAAGATGTAAGTTAGATTCCATTTCTGGCATAGAATTATTATAAAGTGATCCCCGGCAAAGCCGCCACGGAGGGTTAAGGTTAGGGTTAGTATTGGTAATAGACTATATTTACTCTTATTATTATCAAATAGCAAATAATCGTTAAACTTTTGATATTGGTTAACAAAAGGTAATGACTGTGGTAGTAGAAGGAGTAGGAAGACTTGTTGTACACTTATAATCCTCTTTATTCAGTAGGTTAATCTCAGAACTTCTACATCTCGCAATGGGGCCGTCACGACGCGCGGCAAGCAGAGGCCGCTTAGCCCAACCCAAATAGGAGTGCTTATATCATAGAAAATACGTTCCTGCCACAACCTACGACAATGATATAATAATGATTAATAAGCCCTGGTTGGAAGAAATAGTTCACTACAATGCATAACCTTTATACTTGTGGGGAACTCATTGTTACCTAATTTCTACAACTAAAACCAACAAGAGACATTACCTGCGAGGTGGCAATCAGAAGGGTCCAGGTATTGACAGTCAGAGCTGCAGCCATCAAGAGTGTTATGACGGCACATGGAAATATTCCTGTGAGTCTCTCCTTCAAACTGAGATAAAGAGAACAGGATTAATAGGATTTCCACGTGGAAACTGGTTGTGTGTACATTTTTGAAGTCTTTGTTGAAACCTGACCTTTTTTCATAATAGACCTAAAATTATATATGAAAAAAAAGTTTTAGATTCCTTCCTGCTCAAGTAAGCCCCGGAATTTATGTATGTATGTCCATGGGAAATATAATTTGGTGTTCACCAACTGTCATTCCTTCAATCCGCTAGTGGGGTTAGACGCCACCTTGTCCTGGTGCCTGTGCGTGAGAAAGCACAAGTACGAGGAAAAGGTTATTTCTGAGCTGAAGGTTGTGCCTCAGGCATGCAGGGCCGATTGTGTAGTACAGCAGTAGGGAGCAGAGGTAATTATACGGGACCTCTAGCATATAGTTGTATGATCGGCCAACCACAGGGGAAATGCACCACAGGTCCATGCCATAGAGAATTAAGTCCTAGTATGTTGGCCTAGGGCCCGATGTCTCATTATCCGTTCTTATCATATTCTTATTGCTGGTTCTAAGTTCATGCTGTATGATTAGCATAATCTCATTGTTCATCTAGCCTTTATTCGTCCAAGTCCAATCTTAGATGTAAACTAAACTAACTGTACTGTTTAGGCATGCTGCATCATTCTTTATGATCAGCTAATTCTTGTGGTTTTTTTTACTTTTTTTTCAGAATGTTTACCCTGGGCCAATTAATCGGTTCTGCATTAGAACTGGTCTTCTGGCCAGCCCGGCCATACATACGTGTCATATAAATTGTTATATGAATGTAAATGGGTAGAGGGCCAATAGGCCTCAGTGTCTCCACCTATCCACTCATATGTTACCTGACACCGCCACCAGTCAACCCAGGTCAGATGCCTGCAGACCAGCGGACAGTCAGCAGAGATTTTCTTTTTCTTTTTATTCTTGTTTTGTGTTTATTACTAATAAATAGGGGCTAATATTGCCTGAGTTTCCCTGGCAATTACTTGTCTATTTTCATTACTTAATGATACTGTGATTTATATATGTAATCCTGGTACTCCTCATGGGGAACGACAATATGAGATGATGTATTCATTTTCAGTGATGGTGCACACATTATAAGATGAAAAAGTATGAGAGTATCTAATGCTTTGGTTTTATCAAAATTTATTGTTAATTTGTTCATTATAAACCAATTCCCTAGTTTGACTAAATTCAATTGTACTTGATGTGTTATCTTATCTTGTGATGTATCTGAATAACTCAATACGGTATCATCAGCATACTGATACATTTTTATATCCCTCAATAGGAGGTTTAAATCATTTATGTATATCACAAATAGTAAATGTCCTAACATAGATTCCTGTGGAACACCACAGGTTAAGGGACATAGTACCATTAATGTATCATGATACCTTATCATGTCACTTCCAGTGTCATGTTTCTCGTCCTCAAGTACTTCTGATCTCATACATGTTCCTTTCTCTTGTGCCATGTCACAAACACTTGTTCCAAAAGGGAACCTTAAAGCTTTCATAGAATAAGCCTGTTTGACTTTGGGTATATACCAGGGTTGGACAAATTGCACAAAGGTAGAGAGTAATTCACTTTGCGCATATAACTAATTGTATAGAGATAGAATGAAGGGAACATCACCAGTTGCACATAAGGGAATAGCAGAAAGTATTCCAAAATTATATGAATTACCATATCGTATAGTATAAATATAGCATGAGCTACTGGTAGGTGTAAATATACCTGGCGAGCAATAGCAGACAGGGCGCATCGCCCAGTGAGCGCCAATGCTTGGGAAAATTGATAAACCAGACTGCTATATATTGGGCAAAACCTATGGGTACGGTGGAGAACACTATTACTGATTGAACAATACGAATCTTAAGGATTTGAGGGGTTTGAATAGCTATACATAGAAACGACATCTGGTGACTGTTGAGAGAACTACTGTGTTGCGGACTGAATGTGAGATCAGGCGGACTCTCAGGGGGAAGCTTGCTCTCCATTGACTGGAATTGTGAACCTAGGAATCTTATACCATCATCACACCGGCAATTGTACACATCTATGTAATCCACGAATAAAACCTCACCTTCAGCCAAGTGTTATTCGTGTAGTGGATATGAACACCCATCTCATGAACTACCTACCACTTGACTAGCATTTATAGCAGTAGTGATAATGCAATCTAAGTGAACATCATAAAAACAGTTCCCCAATTATCAATTAACAGCATGTAGTTGTTTTATACACTAGGAAGAATTGAAACAGAAATGGTAATACAGACAGTACAGGACGAAATAACAAATAGGATTGGACATGATAGGTAGGGCTGACACGCTTTAATATAGGTTTCCATGGGGAAAAGGCGGATATGTAAAGCTGAATAATAATTTTACCAAAATTCAAGAGCAATTCAAGTATCAAATTGCCTTTATTAATTTTGTATTAGGGAATTATCTTCATGGAACAAGCACAGGGGCAACATTTGATATATTTCACAGTAAATTTGCATGTTGGTGTAGACTGATCATGAGTTGGGCTTATTACTCAGAAAATCACTGATATACGTTTATCAGCAGTAAAGGTAACGACTTATGCTATGAGAATATATCTTGCTATAACCACATTAGTTGATCCCCAAAAGCTTGTACCTTGAGAATTACTGCCCTCTGAACACTCGTACCACTAAATTCATCAATGTAGAAAACAAGGACTCCAAAAAGTAGAGACTGGGAGGAAAAAAGAAAATATGGGGAGAGAAGATATTTGCTATCAAAGTGGATCAAAACCCTAAACTGAAGGAGACATTGTTGAAAACCAACGGAATAATGTACGAGGCAACACTCTCAGAGTTGGGCTGCAGGATGACTCTTGGTCGGCGAACAGACATTAGAGCAGACAACGCAATAAGGGCAAACTGCAAGGGCATCATTGTAGAGAACTATCGTGACCAATAATTACAAACAGCTATTTAAGTACCTGAGTAATACAGGCCTGCTAATACAATTGTACCGTATTTGCTGGTTCAATACCGATTTTTGAGAAATGTCCCGGGTGTACCTTAAAGGTACAGAAATGTTATTTTTCAGTTACCATTATTATATAATTACATTTTCTAATGTAAAATCCCTGCAGCTAGATTTTGCTATAGCACGCCCCCACCCCTTTTCAAATTCATGGAACTGCCCCTGCACCCATCTATATAATGTGTACCGTTTGTTATCCCAAAGTACCGTAGTTTTCAGGGCTTTGTACATGGGAGGAGTGGTCAAGTGTTGGCAGGCCTATAGGAATATCATTCCCTAAACTGTTCTGGCTATACCTATACTCCAATGCTGCATTCTCAATATATAATATACGAACAAGGATCATGTCAAATTGATGACCCTAATTTACACGTGAATTTATTAATGTTTCTTGAAAGACAATGAAGCACGAACTTGGAAGCCCCAACTTAATTCTCGTAACCACAAATTTATTTAGTTTTACCTGAAGATTAGCCTAGATCAGGATGCATGCCGGGTAATATGTCGACAAAACTTAAGGCTTTAGCATGTACATTTTCATGAGTCATGTCATTATTTGTATAACATGATGATGAAACACTAGCAATCAATATATTTTTTATTTGTAGCCATACACATTTCAAATTTCATAAATTGTTTGAAAATGTAATCATTATTCTAGAGATATATAACTGCTATTTCATTATTTTCTATAGTTTTCCAAAGGCTTTTGTCGATAAAATCAGTCATAATTAGTCTGCAGGTGCTTAAGATAATGCAAATCAGCTATCTATGGTAGGGAGAATTAATTATCCATGGTATGTTATCCTTTTGATTTCGGTTTGTCTAACTGATGACTTTAAATTTACATGTGAAAATTCCATTAACGGCAATGCTACAGACATTACCTTTCTAACTTCATGATCAGGCATGAGCACTAAGTGTGTCAAGCTGATGACCCATATCATAATTATACTACCATGAACTCTCATTATGCTATAAATGATTGTGATTTTCTTTTCAATTCAATATCAACACTATGAATTATTATGAGATTGTAGAATTGTAAGTAACGTCATTCACACTCCCGCCAGGTCTAAAAAACCTGGATCAGAACCATATATGTTGTGCTGAATGCGTGAATATGAAGTGACTGTAACTGTGATATTTAAATAGTGATATTGCTGACGTAAGATACACCATATGATGGCCATGCGGACCCATAGCTTATACGTGCTAGGGAAGCAAAGCATGATATTGATGTGTGATTACCAAACAGGTAAAAGGAACACTACTCTAGGGATATGGATAGAACCTATTTTAAACAGAGTCTATGGCTAACGACATCAGATTCTTAAAGAATAAGAAGGGATTACATTTAGCTCATCTTGATAATAAATTATGCACCGTGCTGCATAAATTGGATGTACTAAGGATCCAAAATTTTAATGGAGAACGGAAATGTTTCACAGTAACACTGTTTGCCTTTTTTCCCTCTTTTTTCCCCCTTTCACCCATTTATCATAATCAAAATTGCTTGGAATAACCATTTTACCCTGCATTTCACTTGCTTTTGCACCCTTCTCCTTACAAACATCAACATATTTACTTTAAATGAATATTCCATAAAATGAAAAAAGGGAAACAGTGAATAGCAACATATAATCAGCTTGTGATCTCATTTACATATCCTATCACTTCAATGGCAAAATACAACTAATTTTATGCAATTCTCTCTACCACAGATAGCCAAATTCCTGAAATTTACCTGCAAGTTAGCCTAGATGAGCATACATGCTGGGTGATATGGCGACAAATCATAAAGCTTTTGCATTGAAATTTTCATTTACCCCTTCATTATTAAATTTTGTTATCAAACATGGGGAAAAACTAACGATTATTATTTTTCCATTAGTTTACATAATGTATTTATCATCTTCTGAGTTGTTTGAAAATTCATTCATTATCTATGGAAATATCACAATTATTTGTTTATTTTCTATAGGTTTTGCTGTGTTTCTTTTGACAAAATTAGTCCAAATTAGCCTGCAGGTGATTAAAATACTGTAAATCAGCGATTCGTGGTAAGGAGAATTCCATATGTTTCCCCTCATCAACCCAACCAAAGAGTTGCAAATCCCCCCCCCCCCTTGTTATGAAAGGTTATATAATTCCCCGTGCCTACTCCAGGGGGAGGCAAAGGGAGATTTGCATAAAATGATTTGTATTTATACAGGCTGTTTGGTTTATCACTGTTACACTGTTTTGTTATTTTGGAAGAGGAGGGAAATAAGAAGTATTTGGAATGGTTTAAATGTTGATTGTGAAAAGGATTATGCATTATATATCATTTTAAGAGGTAAAATGAGGGAAAGTAGTGATAAAAAAGGTAAACAGTGTTACAGTGTTCCAGCAAAAAGGAACTGATACACAACTAGTGGACTTATATGACTAACGCACACTGCGCTAGGAAAGACAATGGAATGATGTAGGTAACTCACAACTGAAAATTGAGGCGTGTTAAGACACTCAGTCACAAAAGACACTAAATCACACAATAATGTGATTTAGTGTCATTATGTGACTTAGTGCCACGTCAAGACACTATGTCACACACAAAAGTGCTAAAACCGCTAACTTACAAAGTGTGGAAAGGGCAGCCTATGTATAAATGTTGAGTAAGTTTAACTATTCTAAATTCGAGTATAATCCCCTGAATCAAAGCAGCAGAGATAATGAAATTCAATGGGTGACAGTTGATATACCATTCAAGAACAAAATAATTAAAGCAAAATTTACAGACCACCTAAAAGCAACTATGTGACATTTATAGCATATTTGGATTATTGCCTTAATAACTGTTAATCAGATTAAACCAACTCTCAAGTAGGAGAACCCTAACCCTAACCCTAGGAACCTTGATTCAGTACTTAAATCCTATTAAATGTTGACCTTTAAGGTTTTTACTTTTCCAGGCAAAGGTGCAATAAACAGGGCCTTTAATCACATTTACAAGAAAAGTAAAGGCCAATTAAAGGTTATTTTTCATGCATATTCAACGTTTCAGTCTTATCTTTCATTAGAGCCCCTCCTGAATCAATTACAGTAGGAAAAGAATGGGATAAAGAGGATAAATTAAGGATGCAAAGATTAGTATCCTTAGTCCCTCAATGTCCCAAAAATGCGGAAAAAGATAACCATTCAGATAACCTGTGGTATGAGATTACAATGCCAGTAGATTAAATACATCAAGAGAACCCAAGAGACTCATTATGTAGTTAGGGCATGATTTTCAGATTTGGCCAATCTTAGATTGATACCCTAGATTGATTGTTTCATGTTATCATCAAGATTAATTCTGTTTGGAAGACAATCAGATACTACCATATACAGCTTTATTAGATAAGCACTAAGTTTCCATTAATGCTAAGCAAAGAGCATGGTTTGACAAATTGCAGTGCATAGAGGAAATGCCATGTGTAGTCGTTTTGCAAATGTTAAACTGTAAGCCTTCATTACTGTAGAGATACTTACTCATGCACATTGTAAATCAGACGTGACCCCCTACTCTAGATCTACATCATATAATTATGTTGTTGCTCACCTGCTTTTTCCTGTTTTGTCTTGGGATTGATATCTGTGCAAAAAATAAAATCAACATGAAGGTGATGTCAGCAATTACATCAGTCATCGTTAGGTGATGTTACTGTTTGACTTAAAATGAAATAGATGAGGTGACTTCTCAGCCTACAGCCACTTTTACCTAAGGTGTTAAAGGGAGCCAAAAGCAATGTTTTGCAAACATGTGACAAAATTTTGAAAACTGAAATAGCTATGGAAATACATTCTACGAGTCTAACCTTAGCAAGTGGTGCAGTTTAAACCATGAAAACTAACTTGAATTTAAATTAAATTCCATAAAACTCCTGTTTTCTGGTCTGTAGACAGCAATGTTTGTAAACAAACCAATGTTGGTGGGTCACCAAAATTGGCCAGCAACATGTTTCATTGTATTTTGATGAAGTTAAAGCCTGTTTTCATGGTCTATATTTTTATTATGGGTCTCAGTTATGGTCATAGAATGTATTTCAATAAACATTTTGCAAAATTTCAATAAACATTTTGCAAAATGTTGACCCAATATTGGTTTTGGTTCCCTTTAAGTGCTGATACACTTCTTCTGTATAAAGCCTGGAACACATCTAATGACATGAGTTAAGGATAATCTATTGAACTGGAGACCATTTTAGGGAATGTTTAAGATTTCTGTCACTAAACATTGGATTTACGTTGATGATACTGAACAAGTATGGGTTTATTTTAAGGTTATAGTATAGTGATGTTAAATAAAAGGAGAGTCTGCTTAGTAAATGCTTGTTGTATTCATTATTGTGTAATTATACAGAACACATTCACGGTTGACTAATACAAAGTTGGTTTTCACTCCCATTTTAATCACCCAAGTTGGTTATTTTGACTTTTATTCAACTTTATTCAACTTTTATGGAACTCTGAGAATCTTATTTACAGTAAAGCAGGCTGAAATACACATGGACATTCCCATTGACAAGTCATTTACAAGTGAGTAATTACCTTCTCATTTTGTATTAGTCAATCGTAAATATGTTCTGGGTAACTAGAGTTATCCACATCTAGATGTTTCAAGTGTAACTGAATACACTCACTTGCAGAGGCACGATGTATGTTATTGTGTATAAGCTCACATGGACCGTAAACCCCTACCACTTAACAGTTACTCCAGCTGACAGACCATAAACTGCACGGGCAGAATCCGACTAATCAAGGTTTGGTCACTAGCATATTCCAACATATTCCCACAAGCTTCTATCCCCTCTGTGAAGGTTTAACTTCAATGTATCTCTCTCTCTCTGTTTTTCCCTGAAGGTCCTTTATATACACCATCCCCTGCTACCTGTATATGTCTTAGCTCCCCGGGGAGCATACCGGGAATGGGTGCCACTGCCATTGGCATGCTCACTGAGTAGGAGTTATTGTGACTGTTTCACTTGATCCCAGCAGTACTCACCTTTGATCTAATGGCAGTTATGGTTTAACTGTTATTCATTGAGTTCATGACCTTATCTGATGACCGTAATTTCTTTTGTATTCTTTTGCAGTCTTCATCCACTGTACAGTTTTATAAGATTGATAGGGTAACTTAGGATTATTTCAACAGTAACTTGTATCACCTGGTGGACAAGCGTCTAACTAAAAGTATAAATACTTGCTTGCGCCCTCTGCTGAGAGGCTGCCTAACTAACATCAATTTATTTTGCCATCTCGTGCCTCGGGTACATCAACCTCAGTGTAATACTTCAAATAAGATATTGAATGTTCTTTATCCAACAAAATTGATAAACCTGGAATTACATTTAATTTTTATAGAGGGGCATAAAAATTATTTTTTGCAATTCTAGCTTTTGATGATTTTACGATATTGTTCTGATGTGAGGTTTACAACACCTTAATGAGTTTCCTTCCTCTTCCCACACTGGTCTGTTTTTAATTATTAAACTATCATGATTATTGAGTTCAATGAATGAACATAACTGTCCAACCGGAAGCTCATGGACTTTGTCTATGATCTTTAGAAATTTCAAAACAAACCTACCATGGGCAATGACTAACACATTAGACGAAAGATTAATTGAACCAAATGATTTGTTACAAGGTACTGACACATTGGAAATATAAGTGGTCAGAGATTAAAACACTCACCTAATTTCTGTCCGAGGCCCCATGGTGATTCGCCCTGTCTCTGGATCCGGCATCTGCAGATAAGCACAAGGCAAAGACTTACACACAAAAAACTGTTCAGGGAGGGGCTGGACCCACACCTTACACAGAGAAACTGTTCAGGGTGGGGCTGGACCCGCACCATACACAGAGAAACTGTTCAGGGTAGGGCTGGACCCACACCTTACACAGAGAAACTGTTCAGGGTGGGGCTGGACCCACACCTTACACAGAGAAACTGTTCAGGGTGGGGCTGGACCCACACCTTACACAGAGAAACTATTCAGGGAGGGACTGGACCCACACCTTACACAGAGAAACTGTTCAGGGTGGAGCTGGACCCGCACCTTACACAGAGAAACTGTTCAGGGTGGAGCTGGACCCACACCTTACACAGAGAAACTGTTCAGGTTGGAGCTGGACCCGCACCTTACACAGAGAAACTGTTCAGGGTGGAGCTGGACCCACACCTTACACACATGGAAACTGTTCAGGTTGGAGCTGGACCCACACCTTACACAGAGAAACTGTTCAGGGAGGGGCTGGACCCACACCTTGCACAGAGAATCTGTTCAGGGTGGAGCTGGACCCACGCCATACACAGAGAAACTGTTCAGGGAGGAGCTGGACCCACACCTTACACAGAGAAACTGTTCAGGGAGGGACTGGACCCACACCTTACACACATGGAAACTGATCAGGGAGGGGCTGGACCCACACCTTACACAGAGAAACTGTTCAGGGAGGGGCTGGACCCACACCTTACACAGAGAAACTGTTTAGGGAGGGACTGGACCCACGCCATACACAGAGAAACTGTTCAGGGAGGGACTGGACCCACACCTTACACAGAGAAACTGTTCAGGGAGGGACTGGACCCACGCCTTACACAGAGAAACTGTTCAGGGAGGGACTGGACCCACACCTTACACACATGGAAACTGATCAGGGAGGGGTGGGACCCACACCTTACTCAGGGAATCTGTTCAGGGTGGAGCTGGACCCACACCATACACAGAGAAACTGTTCAGGGAGGAGCTGGACCCACGCCATACACAGAGAAACTGTTCAGGGAGGAGCTGGACCCACACCTTACACAGAGAAACTGTTCAGGGTAGGGCTGGACCCACACCTTACACAGAGAAACTGTTCAGGGTAGGGCTGGACCCACACCTTACACAGGGAATCTGTTCAGGGAGGGGCTGGACCCACACCTTACACAGAGAAACTGTTCAGGGAGGAGCTGGACCCGCACCTTACACAGAGAAACTGTTCAGGGTGGGGCTGGACCCACACCTTACACAGGGAATCTGTTCAGGGTGGAGCTAGACCGACACCCACACCGTATACACATGGAAACTTAGTAACTCTCCATGATTGTATACATGTTTCTTACAAAAGCTAACATTGGATGGTTGTGGTTTCTGAAACCTTCAAGGTGAAAACATGCATTAATTGATTATTCAGGTTTATTTGACATATACTATTCAAAGGACATGCATTCAAATTAAAACTAAAAAAATATTTTGTATTAATTACATTGCAAATGTATCTTTGGGTTTAATATTTGTAATCCTATCTAATGTACTCTTTTGCTAGATAGTATCTAACGTAGTTCATAACACATAAGAGGACAAAATTGTTTTGCATAAACCAAGCTATCACCTGGAAGGTTAAGTGCAACCTTTAAGGTTTGATTTTCAGATAAAAAAGAAGAAACTTCTGTAATCAATTCTGAAGATTTTGGGTTTATTTACTTTTACACTTCAATCGACCTATGATATGGCTCAAAGGACACAGCAGCCCAAATGCAATGTGAAATGGACAAAGGACTCAGCCCTGGAGGCCACTCCCCTACCTAAACAAAAAAGCAGCCAAACCAGGGGGTGTGGCCAGTCAACATCATCTAGCAAGTAGAATCATAGACTAGAATTTAACTCAATATAGTGTTTATTATTTTAGCCGTCAGAGGAGAGAGCACCTTACGTATTCCACATAGTGTTTATTATTTATTATTATTTGTACTTTTGTGCCATTGGAGTTGGTCTTCACTCCCATTTTAATCATCCAAGCTGGTTGGTTATATTAATTTTGTACTTTTATTAACGTTTATCAAACTTTTATGGAACTCTGAGAGTCATACACATGGACATTCCCATTGACAAGTCATTTACAATTCATTGAGACTTCATTTCAGCCTTCTAGAACAGGTATTGTAACTGTGCTTGCCCTCTAGGCTAATTCTTTTGGGTTTTTTTATGCAGAATCACTCAAAATGTACTCTATGTTCACAAGGGTGGCATGATTAAAGTTTCCATTATTGAAGCATGTTTTGAGAGTAAATTGTGATTAGACTATATAGATAGAATATATAGTCTGAGTCTCAAGCTGGTGGGACAAAACTTCCAAAGGTATCCAAGGAATCCCAACCCTGTGTACTGAAAACTGTTTAGAAAAGTTTATGTGACATTCAGTCTACAATACGTGATACATGATAGTAGCACTTTACTATGACAAAGAAATCACTTTGTATCAATATACCTCAGAACAAAACTGATAATATGCTGCTTGCATCATAATTTATGCAGTTCATATTTTACCCTCCATTTACCTGTAGTTTTATCAATACCATTTATCTTGTATTTTTCATGGATTTAACCATTGTATGTTCAGAAATTCAGAGCACAGTGTGTACTCTGAATATTGTATAGCTGTTTACTTTTCTAGAAATTAAATACTGCTTTCGTCATCTCTGTCAATAAGCCCCAAAACGGCAGAGCAGGTCACATATTGCAGAATACCCATGCTAACTTTTGTGGAATCGATCTGTATATGATTATTATGGCCTGATCATGTGTGTAGTGAACCTTTTTACATTAAAACATTGAACTATTGAGTTTGGAACAAACGGGAATGTTGTCAATGATACACGAGGACAGTAAAGGCCTAATGTATGTAGAGTAAATGTTAGGTATACAAGATCAGAAGATAAAACTGCATTAAAAATTGATATAAAAGAAATACAGTACAAGAAAAAACAGCTAATAATATCCTAATTTGTATAGAGTCCTGTTACAACAGATATATTGGGGGTTAGATGATTTTGTGTTTTTCTGATGTCCTTTTTTCAAAGTAGAAAAGAATGTTGAAAAGGAGTGGAAAGATTCCTTGAAGTGACCAGGTAACCAAAGGAAACTATAACGAAACCTGAGAAAGATTCTTTAAGAAAAAAGTGTTAAATAAAGAACTTTTCTATACTCTAATATTTACCTTTAGTAATCTTCATATATCAAATTTTCAAATAATTCTTTCAAAGATGAAGAATGATTAAGATTACTCAAGTTCTGGTAGGACATTCTGAATTGAATTTTCTGTCCGGCTGTGTGATATGAAAAGAACTGAAAAGTCTTGACCAGTTTTTTAGGTAAACTACGTTAACCATACTTTATTGAGTAGTAGTCCAAGTAGAAAATATATATACCCCTGAAGATTGATTCAGAAAGATTATATATAAAAGTACACATAAACTCCCTCCTGTTATAATTCTTAATATCGAGATAATTACGTGGCCCTGAAAACCTCAAGACCGCTGGTCAGTTCAACGCAATGCACCAACGCAAGTCTTTGTACTTGGCCTAAAAATGAACCTGAGCTTATTCTCTCTCCTGTCCAAATTCTAATCCTGATTATCTAGACTTTGTTTAAGTTTCAAGTAAGTCTCCACTAGGGTGATCCTTGCAAAAGGTAAAAGGGACATAGACGTTAACAGACCCCACTCTATGGGGTCTGTTAATGTCATATTTTTGTTTAAATCGCTACAGAACAGATTAAATGACCAAATTTTACAGAACAGATTAAATCTTTGAGTATAACTACGAAATCTCGAATGGGAGCCAACTTGAAATGTCATTGAACTGACACAAGTTTGTTTGTACAGTGCGTCATTTTGCTGAGAACCGGGGATAGAAATTCCCAGAGAGTACAACGAAAGCTTGTGGCTAGGTAAATGCTGTACTGACTCCATGAGTGGCCGCGACCCAGAAAGATATTCCCCACCTCATTACTAAAGTCTGAATACTTTGGGGAAATGTCAGTTGACATGAGAAAGAAATAACAATCGCTTTCCAAAATGTACAATGGCCCCTTCACTATTATTTTAGCACTATAATCCAATAAATCATTACCTTAACAGCTATTCCCGACGACTTGTCAGTGTGTGTACGTTACCTTCCCACTGTAACGCCCGCCCTGCACGGACTGGTCGGACGGTGTAAGTATCAGTGTAGACGCTACTTATACATGTCCCCTACTCACATCTCCCCGTCCCCACACTTGAAGTACTTAGGATATCTGATAGTACTGATTCACGCTCATAAGGGATACGTTATACATTGTTTCAGTTTCACATTGACATGTCTGTCAAATAGATAAGTAAAAATGCCGCCATACCTAGACGAAATTATCGTATCTTTTGACATGCCTTATAGAACTCTTGCAGATGTGGTCACACAATCGTTTTTTTGGTGATGACCATGTGATGGCCATAACCGTGTGAATATCAATCAATTAAAAATTATTACATTTCAGGGATAGTATTTATTGAAAAGGCTTTCATTATCTGCGATACTGATTGAATCGTCATATCACTCTGGATATGAACAGCATAAATGCTTTTATCTGGCAGTTGCGGTCAAACCAATATTTGGGGTTCTGAATGGTATTTCAATTGATAAGAGTGGTTTATCCCCTCCATTCTGCCTACTTGTTTCGATACCTTCACCGCCCTTTCATGACAGCGTTTCCATTATGTTAATATCGTTTTTTCAGTTATCAGTTAGAAGTAGACTGCTATCATTACTGACAGAAATCTCACAGCATGGAAGTAATGATTGAAATCATTTAGAAAACATCTAACTTCCAACTTAGATAATTCAAACTACAAGTCACAAGACTTTGAGAAAAGGGAAAAAGCTGACATCAGCGGTTATAAGACTGCATTGACATCAGCATTAATGGAATGATTCCAATACTGTTATCTGTTTTCTCATGGTGTATTTTACTATAATCTTTTGGGGAAAGAACATTTTAGAACCAGCAAAAAGGATTAAACCGACTCACTGGATAGAAGCGGGGAGGATGGGACCACTCTGGGCACAACCCTCTTAGTGGAGCAGCCACTGTAAATGGGAAACCTGATGGAGAGCATTGTTTGGGTCAGTATAAAAGACAAAAAAGCAGTTAGTTGAAAACGGGGGATTCAAACCCGCATGAGGATGGCACCAATCCAGCACACTCACCCTCTCATCGCACTACTTTATCACCCGCGCTGCCGACGAGTGGTGCGTATTGTGGGGAGGGTGTATTGCCAAGCCATACGCACCGCTCACTGTACACAGCTAGTTGTCAGTCATTTTAATATATTTTGAATAATGCTTGGGTGATAAACGGGTGTTACTACCCACAACAATGAAAAACACCATACATTTTATTTGGTAATTCTATAAGATGAAAAAGGTTTTGAAGGGTGAATTAAGTAGGTCATCATGACCTATCTTCTGTTTCCTGAGAAACTAATATATTCCTAAACTGTATCAAAATATGTGTTTACCCCTTTTTCTCGAAATTGCGAATTTCGGAACAGAAAATACCCCCTATTTTTATCTTTTGGGGACATACAAACTTTATTTCAAATGATCCCTTTTTTCACAATGTTTAGATCGCTGATGCATATACGATAGACTGGAGATTGGGGGTACCAGGCTGGAAGTATACATGAGCTCTTTCTCTCTCCTGCCCAAATCTTAACCCTTTCCAGACTGTGGGGAAGCCGGGTTTTTTTTACATGTTTTGATGGAGTTGGGAGAGAAATATGCTTATAATCTACTGTTTTCATCAGAAAATCACAACATAACATACGTTGATGGAAAGCTTATAACCTCAAGATTATAGATTTAGTATTGGAATTACAAAATTATTCTTTTCTGACATGATCAGGGTCTTGTGACCCCACAATTTTTAGAAAAATGGGAAATTTTTGTCAATTTTTCAGAAAATCTAGCAACAAAGAGTGAGATATTGATTTATTCGGAAAGTTTTGAATTGAGAAAATATAGTATATTATGGTAGGGCCTATATGCAATAAAATTATATATTTTTTCCTACATAGGTACAGCCAATTTATTAATAATTGTCAATGATAAAATGTTGGCAATGTGCGAAAATGTGTGAAAAATTATGATTTCAAATTTTTTCTTTTTACAATTAGGGCAATGAAACATTAATAATTAAAAAATAAATATGGTAGAATTATTTTCAAATTAAAATTCAATGAGAAAATGTCTTGGCTAATCACAAACCTATTTTGAGTGGGTGAAAGTTTATTTTTCTGAAGGAATCTGTATGAAATTAATAGGTGTACTGAATGTGGAGCCTTCAATTACCTTTGACCTTTCCAGACCTTTGAGTGACCTTTGACCTTTCCAGAGAATTTGTGCATTAGTTATGCTACATTTTGCCATATGTTATTAACTACGATTGAAAAAACCTAACAATAATGGATATCGTGTCATTAAAGTATGAAAAGAATATTCTTTCTTGCTGGGATAAACATGTTATATTTTGATTATTGCATGTTATAAGGAAAAAGTAATTAATAATAAAAGAAAAATATGAGGGTTCAAATTTGGGAGTTATTTTTTTATAATAGCAAAACCCCAATCAATGCATTATCAGAGGGTTTGAGTAACATGCTTTATCATTATTTGGATAAATATAATGTTTCATATTGTGGGCTATCACACGGGCAACCAATAAGGCAGAAAAAGGTGTAAGAATTCATTAAATATTGAAAGTACGATTTATGGTACACATATGCACCAAATTTGCATTGGCAGTCTGGAAAGGGTTAAAGAAACATAGTGATTATCAGATATTGATAGAGTGGGGCCTGTTAAGGTCATATTTTTTTTAAATCATTACAGAACAGATCTAATGAACAAATTTGATATGAGTCACCTCTGGAGCATAATCATGAAATCTGGATTGGGAGCTATCTTGAAATATCATTGAATGGATGCAGTGGCCAAAAAAGAGTAAGAATTCCTTCAATTTGGAAATGGTCAAAAAATGTTAGCCCCATTTTAACCCCCATTTTAACCCCATTTACCCCTGATTTTACTCCCGATTTACCTCTGTATTTACCTCCAATTTTACCTCCGATTTTACCCTAATTTTACCTGAATTTTACTCCCCATTGGGACCCCATTTTACACCTATTTTACCCCTACTTACCCCCAATTTACCCCCGTTTTACCCCATTAACCCCCATTTTACCTTAATTTCAAGCCAATTTTACTCTACTTTTACACCCCATTTTACACCCCATTTTACCCCAATGTTTGTCTGTGGACAGACATGCTTTATTCTTTTCATGTTTGCCCAATCGATGTGATTAAATTTTTTATTATTTTTTTCCCAAAACGTCCAGAAGCACCTTCAATGGACTCCTAGCCAAAGAATTGCATTTTCCCTTTAAAACATATTTTGATTGTGTTTAATCTGACTAGCCCCGGCATTCCTTAAAATTATATAAAATATATATTGATAGAAAGTGGAAGATTTCGGGATATCAATTTTCCATCTCAATCATTTACAAAAAAAGGCATGATCAATGTAAATTTCTGTACTAAAGCCTTATAAAATGTCGACACATTACCAACCATTGATTTAGGATAACCTGCAGGTGAAATATAGAACATTGGCTATCTGTCTTAGGGTGAATTCGACTCGGGAATGGTAGTTTTGTACTTCTCTCTTTGACGAGGGGCAGGGAAGGTGTGGAGGGAACAGGGGACAACCTACATACTCATTTAATCAAGTCCATCCTGGGTAGTTATGACATCATCTGCGCAATGTAACAGGGCACCTGAACCACCTTAGATTTAGATTGTTCTCTGACAGCAAGCCAATACAGAAGGAGCCTATGTTCTTGAGTAAGAATTCCTTCAATTTGAAAAGCAAATTAAAACTAGTCCCATTGCACACCTTCAATGCATAATTATCTTTTTCATGAAATAGAAATGGACACTGCAAAGAGTGAAAACAAAATTGTAATTAAGCGTATTAATGATAACAATTTAGACCTTTAGGGGTATATGTCTGACAAAATGTCAACAACATAAAATTCAGGGAAAAAAAGGACAGTGCAATTTGTAACAAAAAAGAGTGCCAACCATGATCCCTAATGTGATAACCACTAGAAGAAGGATGTGATGTCATGAATAATTTGCATAATCTAAATATTGATTTGAAATTCAACCTTTGACGTTACTGTTTAAGTGTAAGAGCGCTTGATATTTTGGGATATTTGTCATACCACTTCAGTATTCAAGGAGTTGCCAGCTACAAGATAAGACAGCTACAAGATAAGACCGCATAACATGGTAATCCAATATTAATATCATATTTTCCACAGGGTATCTATAAATATGTATATATTTCTACATCACCTGTGTGGGTAAACATCAAATGAAAAACTGCTTCCTCAAAAAGAATATCAAATACACTTTGTCTCATGAGTTCACCCCTGCCACCTGTCTGTTTCTCTTGCTCAATACCAACTCACGTACAGTCACCATGAAGTGTTCTTTTTTTTATGCAAAACAAAAAGAAATGTTCTTTTTGGGGCTGGAAGTTGAAAAGAAATTTTATTATCTGACCACCCTCGTGCTACATTTTGTGTTTACATTCATGTTCTGTATTGCATAATTGTGAAAAATAACGTTGTGTATTATTAATGTTTATAATGGGGAACGAGTAAAGGCTATTCTACACAATGTCATGTCAAAATGTGACCTGCTCTGCGATTTTGGGGCTACTTGACATGAATAATGAATTTAGAACTAGGCTAAGGCTTTCTAAAAATGTAAACATCTCTTAAATATTCTGAGTAGAAGCTGAGCTGTGAGCTTCTGAACATGATATGGTCAGGCACCTTAAATCCATTAAAACTAGGATGTAGATGGTAGTGACAGAGTCACAAACAGTTACATATAGAGTCAATTATGATCTACTTTAACTATGATGCAAACATAATATTCTCATTTTTCTTCTAATAAAGATAGCTACAATCAGTTTTTTGCATAATGTAGCTTGAAAGTTCTACTTTTAGGTTTTACTAATTCTAGAATAGATGTCACATGACCTGGTTTCCATGGAAACCAATTCTTCATTATGTCAGTAATTCTACATTTTGACTTTGATAAATACCTATAAAAGTGTATGTTAATAGGCCCTGAATTTGCAGAGCTGTCACAAATGTATTTATAATAATTCCCAAATATCTAACAATACAAGATGGGGGAACTAATTTAGAAAATTTGATTTCAAAACCTAATCTACAAATATGATGAACCAACAATTCAAGTGCCTGAGCACTGTCAGATGAATTATGAGCAACACAAATAAAATCATCGATATAATTAACAACCCCAGAGGTAGATTGGAAATTAATGTTCCTAACAATCTGGGTGAAAATAAATGGAGCACATTTGAGTCTGAACGACATACAACAACAACAAAATTGTTCTTCAGAACCAAACAAGTTCCACTTAAAACCTTGAAATGGAACATGTTGTGAAAAAATATTTACTGAGCGGTAAGCATGTGAAATCTCTACAACAGCCATAAAATCTTTGGGCTGTAACATTCCAATGACAGTGTCAACATTTTTATAAGAAAAGGATTGACAAATATTGGACATATTATTATTGATGCTTTTTCCAAGAGGACGCTTACAGTCTGTGATATTATGAATTTTGCCATAAGATTTTGAAATTGCTCCCAAAGCATGAGAACAATGTGGAACAGTGTAAGCTCTGACAATTTTTTGTGCCTCAAATTCAAAATTCAATAAAGAATTCATTTCACATTTAGCATCCTCCTGCAAAATACTGGAATAATTTTCACAAGAATAACATTCTATCAATTCATCATCAATGATCAGAAAACCATAGTAAACACCAGCCAAAACATAAATATCTCTGACATTTAGGTCTTCGAATAAAACATGATGCAGCAACGCAACAGGGCTTGAGTTGAGATTGTACAGTACCAACATTATGTATACAAGAACAAGAATTACCAAAACAGTCTCTAAATACCTCTATATAGTCTCCCGTGTGAAGAAAAGTTACTCAAAGAACATCATGTGCCATGTTGACAAACTCAACCGGAAGAGAAGCAGGACTGGAGTAAATACAACTAATGTCATCTGATAATAACTCCCTTAAAAAAAAAAAAAGATTTGAGATTTGTCATCAAAATTATTAACAATATTGGGTTCATCTACTACAACAAACGGATCACACAAATTCAGATTAGAAATATTTTAACAACATTCTCCATGACCTTTGACTCGTAAGCCTGGATGACCATCATGGCTGTTTGTCAGTTCCAGTTTTCTGACATCGTCACTTGATCCAAAGTCAAATGAATTTGTGCTATTTTCCTGAAGACCAGGATGAAAATGGACATCATGAATAAGTTCAGTAGTAAACATATTCTTATCATGGTAAGTTCCAGCCGTGTTTTCTACTGGATGACCGAATACAGGCTCATTTTCAAAATGAACATTCGGAGTGTAAGCTAAGTCCGAGAACCCCTTCCGAGCTATCAGTAGTGTTTGACTTGTCGCCCAATATAATTTCACACGATACAAGTGAATCCGACACAAAATCTAAGGCAGAAGTAATATTAGGTTGGGAACTGGGCCTAAATCCATATGTCAGTCCTTGCTTTGTTTTTTTCACATTTGGGCACTTATCCTGTCGATGATCTTCTCCTTGACACAGGTAACAAACATGAAGTTTCTTACAGCGGCGGTTATTGCAGTATTTGTAATTGAAATACCAACACGCACCTGTTTTCTTGTTGCTGGAACTAGTCGCCCCTGTTTGCTCAGCCTTGGATTTAGCCTTCTGCCCGGTCAAAGTCGCCTGAACCCCCAAATGCTTGTGGATGGACTCCGTCACGCCATACTTGAAGGCTTACCTCCCAATCAGATCAGCTTGCTGACGGACCTCAGAATCATAATTGATCAAGGCCTCTGTCCCATAGACCTTGGTGGCTGCCTTGTCACTGAGAAACCGTAAATGATCAAGCATCCCAGCGACATTGATACCAGCAGTAAAAGCAGCTAGGATTAAAGCGACAAGCGCACTCACCAGGGCAGCAAAAGACAGTGGTCGCTTTTCTCCATGTTTCAAATGTGGATGCAGACTAAACTGGTGCTTGGATCCCTTAGGACGCAACGGCTTCACCCCGGATTTACTTGTGGCTCTCGGAGTCTCCGAACCTGTGCTATCATCAGTATCGGACTCAGTATCCGAGTCCGATTCCACCTTGTTGCCTTTGGAATGACGCTCCTGGCGCTTTACACGGTGCGACAAGGCAGACATCTGCGTAGTTAACACTGCCATCATGGACTGCATAGTAGAAGTTTGCCGTTCTTGAGTCTTCAAAAAGCGACAAAATAACTTGTCGCCCTCCTCAGGCTGGTCGCCACATTCATATTCACTGGATGAATCAGATTCAGCTAGGTTAATATCCGCCTTTTGAGTTGTCTCCACATCGACCCCACCAGTAGCAGCGTCTAGCTTTTGCTCCTCACCTTCCTTGTCACCCATCTTTTCAGAAATAATCCAGCATTTCTTGCCTCTAGGGGCCGAGTGTCGCTGATTGCAAGAGCGACAAGGCGCAATATGTGACATCCAGCCTAAAATCTGTTGCAATTCTTGGTAAAGTGATCTCAAAAAAAATACAACAGATCGATCCGGCTGAGGCTGATGGCGTCCGTAGTACAACTGAATTTGGTGCCCTAGGTCACATGACCAATAGGTAATGAATATTAATTAGATAGCCTCAAGCCGGTCCCAAATATATATATATATATATATATATATAATGATAGTAATAATTATATACTCTATAATGGGGAACCAGTAAAGGCTATTCTAGTTCATGTTGTAAATCGTTACTAGTCAATCTGCTTTGTTTGTTCCTAGCCAAGAGTAAAGATAAGTCTCCCCTCGAGTTGTTCAAATCCAAACGCTAACACTTGCTTTGCAGAGGTTTAGTTTTATTGTATCCAAAACAGGTAGGAGACATGTGTCGCCATATGCTATACAGTCCAATAATTTCAGGCCTAGTATGCCCTACACCAGTCCAGGATTTCACCATGCACATTCCGTCTATAGGCTTCCTTAACACTAAAGCCCCGTCCCCACGGAGGTACGTTGTCGGCCGATAAAAGTTTATCGTCGGTAAAAGCTTGTCGTCGACGACGGAAAACTCATCGTAGACGACGGAAAACTCATCGTTGATGATGGAAAACTCATCGTCGATGAAAGCTTACGGTTTTTTTTCGTTGGGACGCGATGGACGATGAATGTTAGACGATGAACAGGCCTTTATCGTCCAGAACAAGGCGCCAGGCTGTCTGACGATGAAGGGGTATATGGTCGAGTTTATCGTCGGACCTTTCCACTGAAATATTAGGCCTGTTTAATATGTTTATCGTCGACGACCAGGGGACATTCTTTGTCGGCCGTTTTCATCGTCGGGAAATGGTGTGGCTTCTTTAATTACTTGGTGCCAGCCTGTCTATGGGGTGCTGGCTTCCCTGGTTCATCGTCGACGATCAAGTCACCTTTGTCGTCCATAGTTTATCGTCGACTGTTTCCCCCCGTGGGGACGGGGCTTAAGTCTGCCTAAGTTAGTCATATGCCTGACAAGGTATTGAAAGTGCAATGTATGGTCACTAGATGTAGCCACTGAACCAAGTTAGATTATTTCCACCCAGCCCCCGAACCTGAAGTTTCATCCAAGTCCAATTTGTTTCTTGCTCTCTCCTTTCCAGTTCGTCTGGGTTCTTTATATACTAACCATTATTGATTTTATGTGTACCTGTGTTCCCCATACAGTGCTGCTGCTGGCAGGTGAGATTGTTCACAAGACATCAGTCTTATAGCTGTCTCATCTCCCTTTGACACTGCCTTCAGCCATCACTAGGCTTTTACTATTATTTGAATCCTTTTCTTAACTTTGTTAAAAGTTTGTTCTTATTAATCTTATCACAGTCTAGTGACCATTCTCCTTTATTATATTTACTTAGCCTTTATTGTAAAAGTATTTTACTTCTTGTAATAATCAAAGAGTCAGAATTAAACTCTTAGCCTAAATAGAATAAGCCTTTCTAATTTCGCCATACACAAGATGTAGTAATAATCCAAGCCTCATAATTAAACTCTTAGCCTTAATAGAATAAGCTTTTCTAATTTCTCCATGCACGAGTGTGTGTTATGGACATTGCAGGGCATTGGAGCCCTCTGGTGTTTTCACAACAAACTATTCTACCTTGGATACCACTTGGTTACCGGCACTTCCGGTCAAACATTTTCAAATCAGTTCTGGGCTGACCATCCACTGCGCAGTACAAACTTTTCAATTTTTCGCTTTATGGTTATGGATACTGTATCGCAGAGGCAAAATCATAGTGCTGGCCAGCCGGAATTGGAGGAGATGTTCCAAACGATCAATGAGTTATCCAATACGGTCAACAGCAACAGACAGCCGGCAGACCAAGCCCTACACTACTCGGGTGATCAACACGACACCAGGACTCCCGAAAGCAGAGCCGACCTACAGCATCGCCTCTCCGAGGATCGAGCGTCGACGAGGGCATACTCCAACACCGATTCCATCTCAGCTGACCGTGCTAAGTCCATCGAAAGAGGCCTTGTGCTGGTTTGCCAGCGTTTGGAAAGATTCTGCGACCTCAACGAGAGGAACTCCCGCTACTCTTCCCGCCATGACGGTGGCCGCCATGACACCCGCATGACGACGGTTCCGCTGGATTCCAGCGACCGCTTTGTGCGTGAACACCTGGATCGTGAACGTATCCCCATACCACACCAAGACGGTAAGGCCCTAGTGGGTGACATATTTATTTCAAATGCCATCCCCAAGCCATTCATGTGTGTAGAGAAATTGTCCACCTAGAATCTTAGAAAGAAACAGGAATATCGTGACTCCATAACTGCAAATGAATATGTAAACGCTTTTGTGTCCCTTTTGTGCGACCCCAGAGCATGTGATCAAACTGACCTCCCTTACCAGCTGGCTCATTTGCAGGATATTACACAATATATCATGTCCTGTGCTTGGCCCGCCATGAGGCGCTGGTCCCAACACATGTTCGACTCGGTTGAACGGGGCACGTATCGCTGGTCTGATGACCAGTGCATCCAGAACAACCGTTTCAGGATGACACTCCGTCAAGTTTCTGCATAGTTGTATGTTTTGTGTCGCAATTGGGGCCCGCTGCATGGATCACCCGCTCTCGGAGTGCAGGACCTAGGATAGGCAGGCCGCGATTGTGTTGGCTGCCAAAGCCCCTGCTCCACCCCAGTTCCAGCCCCAATTATACCAGCATCCGAATGCCAGGAATCATCACCAGAGAGCCAAACCCCCGGTTTACGACCAGTACCAGCAGTCGGCGTCTCACCCCACATCACCCGCCGCTGCCACTAACACAACAAAGAATGCATAGGGTACACGGTCCACGATGGTCCTGTCCACGTGTCATTGTCTGTTAGTAAACAACCTGACGCTCCGTGGAGCAGCGCACTTGTCGCCGACTACGCATGCTCACCTGGAACAGGAGCCCCACCTCCGAGTGAAAACAAGGTTGACCAATGCCAGACCCCTGGCACAGCGGAGCGTGGCCGTGTACCCCCAGATGCTCCTACCCTGGATTTTGACAAGATAAGGTATGTTTGTGAAAATGACAAGTGTAGAGATGTGGTTGATGGCCTCCGCTCACTCTTGCTGATCACCGGAGGGACACGTGGCCCACGGCTGTTTTGGGGGGATCACATCCATGTAAGGCTGAGAATTACTCTGCAGTCAGGGCATCAGGTCTCCCTAACGTGGTCGGTCCAGGCCTCCCCATCCCATCAGGTTTGAACATTCCGGCGTGGGAGAAATACTTGGCAGGAAAAAATACACTCTTGTACTTCGTCAAGTTTGACTTCCCTATGGGATATGCCAGCCCTATATCTGACACCACCGGCATAACAAACCATCCTAGCGCCGATAGCTTCCCCGATCAGTTGGACATGTTCCTGGAGAATGAGGTTACACTCGATGGGATCATTGGCCCCTTCGAAGCCCCACCGTTCCACGACTGGTGTCACGTCTCTCCTCTTATGACTCATCCCAAGTCCACCGCGGTTGAGAGAAGGGTGATTACAGATCTCACCTTCCCAGAAAACAAATCTGTAAATGCCTATAATACGGAAGAACACCGTTATGGGAAAATTCCAGACCCACTGCCTCCCGTCTGTGGACTCGGTTGTTGATTGTATCCGTGAGACAGGCCCTGGGGCCTTCATGTTCTCAATAGATGGTTCTTGTGCATATAAAAACTTCCGCTCCTGTCCCTTGGATTGGCCACTCTTGGCCATTAAGTGGCGTGGAAGCTTCTACCTGGATGTTACAATGCCCTGCAGGGCCTGTGCCAGCAGTGGCCACATGCAGCGCATCGCAGATGCGGTCGTTGCCATCCTGGCTGACAAGGGCATTTCCGCACACATGTATCTGGACGACCTTGTGGTCGTCGCCCCAACCCAACAGGAGTCTGATCGACAGTACATGGTTGCAAAGGAACTCTTGGCCGAGCTCGGCCTCCCCAACCACACGTATCAGGTGGCTCGGCATTATTGTCGATTCTATTAGTGGCACTCTCGAGGTCCCTCAGGACAAGCTGGCTGAGACCCTGGAGGCCGTAAGGCAGGTTTCAGGCAACTGCTCGCTGACCCGCAAACAGCTTTAATCTGTCATAGGCATATGTCATACTATAATATTGCTTAAGTATTCCTATTACTTTCCACTCAACTTTATTGTACCTATACAGCTTTAGCATACACAGGAAAAACTGAGCCTTGTGTCGTTTTCGATATTTGCTGCGCAACAGCACATTATGTAAGTCGGGCACAGTCCATGCAATCAGTCTGTGCGTCTCTGGTATAGTATATTCACAATCTGCTTGTGATAACAGGTGCTTAGCAGAGCGCAGTAAAACTTTGTACAGCCTCTACGCTCACGCTCTCAACTCCCCTTTTGATATTTTGCTGGCGTCGTGCGACAGCACGTGCACAAAAAGTATCCTGTTGTATCCTGACCCCCAGCCTGCGGGAAAGCCGTTTTGTGTGCACGTACTTTCCCGCATACTGTCCCCCCTCGAGCAAAAGGTATATGGCGGCCACTGACCACAGCAATACCAGTCACAGCCACTGGCACAGGAGAGGCACAGTAGAGGTGCACGCCAGTGTAAAAGGATAATCACGGTGTTACTGTGCTGCAATTGTGCTAGGCAGTGCATCAATGTAATCATGTAAAGTTCGAGTTAAATCCCCTATGTCTGCCATGCGTCGCTGTGTGTCCGTACCATTAAACCGTGTTCATCAACCGTGGTGCGTGTGTCATGGGCTTAAAACTAAAATCTTTGTGCTTCTAATTCTAATTCCCCATGTCTACCATGCATCCACGTGCGTCCAGACCCTTAAATCCATTAAATCCATTGACGAAGACAAGAGGGTAACCTCATAGACTTCTTCACCGAAACTGATGCCGGCCTGGGCATAACTCTATTGTGTCCTCACAATTTGGTTTTTAAGGCAAAACAGGCGTCACTTGCAATTGGTAATCGATCGCGTCCCCATGGCCTCTGCCTAGTCTTTACATGGAAGGCGTCTGAAGAAGGACAAGCTTAAGCCGGACCCACGTCCAAAAAGCACATACCTCCACCTGGTCGACAAAATGAATATTTCTAAATGTTAATCAGGCCTTTTTGTATCAAACTGTTCTAGCAATAGCCGATGACATCATACCGGTCAGAGAGTTCAAAGCTCAGAAGGACAAGCCAGCCTGGCTTACATGTGAACTAATCGAGTTAATGAGGGACAGACACCTAGCACTTAAAAAGACCAGGAACAATGGATCTGATGCGGACAGGGCTAACGCAAATTTATAGAGAGTCAGCAACCAAACAAATATCGCTGTTAAGTATAGAACAGTATGAACAGTATGATGCATGAGTACTTGGAACAGACACGCAAACAAACACTTGGTGGAAACTCATAGTTTATTACAAATGATGTAGAGATAAATATCTAAACATTAGCATTTTTGATAGATGCCGGGCTAAAACTTTGCGAGAATCAACTGGGACAGATAAATATATATACAGGTGTCGGGCTCGCACTCACACTTTCACACAAACCGAAGAAACAATGGTAAGTTTACATCAATTAAAGTCATTGCTATTGTTGATGAAGGGAAGCCTAGGTGATCAGGAAATGGAAGGATTGTCGCTCTTGGCCATGGTCGCGGCCGCAGTCCAATCACCCACCGAGAAACTTGCCAGGAATTCCTTGTCTGCCATGACCTCCTGGAAAACGCCATCGCTCATCAGATCTCCGGCATCACTGATAATGTCAGAGAAGTTGCAAGTCGTGCAGCTTGGCATGCTCTCCCGCCTGGAACTTGTCAGGAATCCCTTCTCTGAGAACACGTCCAGAAAAACGTCATCGCACATTAGTTCTCCGGCTTCACACAAAGTGTCCGAGAAGTCGCAACTCGTGCAGCTGGGCATGCTCTCCCGCCTGGAACTTGTCAGGAATCCCTTCCCTGAGAAGACGTCCAGAAAAACGTCATCGCACATTAGTTCCCCGGCTTCACAGATAATGTCAGAGAAGTCGCAACTCGTGCAGCTGGGCATGCTATCCTGCCGGGCCAAGGATCTCTTAGAGGACGTTGAGGTTGAGCGTGGGGGCGGGAGTAGTGGCGGAGTGCACATTGGGCACTGACAGTCAAAGTCGCAGCCAACCTCAACAGAGTCTGTATACAAGGAGGCGAGAGACTGACAGTGGGGATGGCGCCAAAGGGTGCACTGTAGCTGTTGACCCATCAATGCTTGGTGGCGTGGTCGCACAATAAAATTGCAAACTACACAGGCAGGGGGATGGCCTAAATTGACCGTCATACAGCTGTGGATCCGGACGGCCATGGTAAATATCTTGAACCGAGGGAAACAGGAGCACAGGCGATGTGTTCTGCAGTCAGACGACCAATATATAATGGCATAGTCTATTTTTTCAGTGCCTTATAAAGGTCTGGGGCACGCGACCAGGGAAGTCGTTTAACCCCAAGATGCTGACTAAGAAGCCCCTCACACTCCTGCACAGCCGAATACCCTCTTATACCCCGACTGTTCACGCTCCCCTGTGTCGGCCTTTGAGCAGCAGAAACAACAAAGAGTGCGGGTGATTGTAGGATACGTCTGCGAATGCGGACTTGGAGTGGAACTGGCATGAGCTGCTCAACACATAGAACTGACCAAACTCAAAACGAACCGCTCCGACCACCTCCCTTACTAACGCACCCACGCACCCTCAGTGCACAAAGTGAAGCCCTTGATCTTCTCCCCCCCCCCCCCCCACCGTCACACTTAATTCTGTACTTTAAACAGGAAAATAAGACTAAAAGGATGCACATCCTTGTTCTAAAAAACACGAGGAAATGCTCTAGTTTTACACAATTCTCATGTCATTGTGTCTGGGGAAAAAGGGTACTTTTCCCACCTAAATGTCAGTCATATGGGGAAAAGGGTTGTTTGTTTCGTGACACTTTTTAATCTCAACAATAAAGGGTAAATTATAGCTTCAAAAAATCAGGGTTTTGCAACAGAGGGTGCTTTTTTGACATCAAAAGTCAGTGGTAATTCGGTATTTTCTAGTCTGAAGAATGCTGATATGTCCTACGCTTATATCTGAGTGGACGGACTGGGGTGCTGTACCGGGGTGTGATGGGTCAAGCGTGGGTCAAGCCCGGGCACGTCTCCTCGGGTTCGGCTCTGTAACAGTTGCGTAATAAAGCTGACCACTGGGCAGCGTGGGTGGTGGGAGAGGGGGGAGGCTGGGGGCTGACATCACACTTGGAACTCTCTGCAGTGGAGGGTTCCAGGAGGCTGGAAGGGACATGCGACCACCTTACTTGGCCCACTCATACACAAACAACATGGCGTGCAACATGTCATCGTTATCCGGTCGCTCTTACACCTGGACAATGTACCAGGAGGACGTGCTCATCGACTGGTTCGGATTGCACTCTAGCCTATACGAGAGGAGCACCTACGGGACAACAACTCCACACCAGAACTGGGAAGTCTACACAAAGACAGGAAAGGAAGTTGGGGCGCCGGGTAAGTAAACTCCGAAATTAGCCTATATCATTATCGATATCACCCGTACTAGTACTCATACTCGTACTCGAATCATAGTCTTAAAGTAAACATACAGTTCTGTTGCTTTGAGTTTTGGGCAACCGCATGCAGATGAAACAAGTAAATAATATCGTTCGAACATTGTAACAAAAATTATAACCAATTGTGCATGTGCGAAACCCACTGGCGGATCAACACTTTATAAATGGGGGAAAGGCATCGGCCCTCTGGAGCCGACACTGAAATGTAAGATGCCATTAATATTTAATTAGTGTTTTTCTTTTAAATTTTTAGCCAACGAAGTCAGGAGACACCTGGACACCTTGAGGGAGTTTTACATCCGGTTTAAGGCCAATGAGAAGTTGGGTGCGTTGGCTAAGCCAGTAACAGCGCGTCATGTCGACGTAGCGGCGTGCTTAGGGTTCCTTGGTCCCTCCCTCAGTGAACTCTCGACTAGCTCATCCTACGAGTATGTAGAACAGGTGAGGAATTAAAAAGGGCAACCTTAGCTTGTACCGCACGTAAAAGAATATAATAAGCTATAATAAGCCGATCGCCAGACGTGTCAATTTTGTATGTGATTAGTAATTTTAAAGTCTGGACAGTGATTGTGCGTATAAATGCAATGGTTTCACAACTACAAAAGTTGACTAAACTAACACGTAACCAATACCGCACGAATATGAATTGTATATTATATGAAATCAGCTAATTTGCATGGTTGTTTGCATTGCAGGAAGGAGCCCTAATCTTCGAGGCCAACGACCATGGCTGCCGGGGGAAGACACGCAAACAGTCTTGCCTGTCAACCAGCCGGCGCACTTCTTCGGAATGTGGGACAGCGGCCAGTGGACAGAAACGTGTCACCTTTTCTGACCCCCTCCATTCCGAAGAAAATGAGCTGGAGGATGACCGGGACACCCAGTGGGCGCGCCTTCTCCTTATGAAACTTCAGGACATTGGAAATGACGATGTCAAGGAGAGGCTTAAGAGGCACTTTGACAACCTGACGGGTGAAGCGCTGCGGACTGGGCAGGCGCCGGCAGCTCTTATATCTGAAGAAAAGAACATCGAAATCCCCCAGTCGTGTGCACGTGGATTTTTCCAAGGCATTGACGCCGATGGATTTCTGGTCACGGGGGAAATGGACTATGAGTGACGAACGTCTTAGTGTAAATGTATTGTTTATGACATGCTGTGTGTTACGCGTACGGATATTTACCAAATTGTGATTCCTCATATCGCCAACGATGTTTGGTGTGCGGTAGAAGGAGTTTATTTTCTTAAATAAAAGAACATTCTTCAGTAACTTGTTATTTTGAATTGTTTAAAATATGGTATGTAACGCCGTTGTTTTTTTTTGTAGACCGGGAATGTTAGATGAATTTGTCAGCCACCATAATGCACTATAAGCAACCCCCTATTTGATATTGAGTGGTATGGGGATGGCTCGGGGGGGGGGGGGGGGGGGGTGATGTCCACGGAAATGACCCATGGCCAGAACCGGCGGGCCGTTCATTCGAACTTGGTCCTAGGTGATGGTTTATGTCATGGAGAGTGCAAGGCCATGTCAACGTTTTTTTTGGTCATTTAATTTTGTAGCATGTTAAATTTGTTAATGCGCCCGTTGGTCGGAGGTTCAATATATTCGGATGAGCTGAGGGACTTTCCAAGTTTGTTTTGGTCTGGTATGGGGTGAGTCAAGAGGCATGAAAATGTTCTTTCCCAAGATAAGGCATTTCCTGTAGATTTACTATCTCTTAGATATCGATGTTGAATCCAGTGATACGATTATTTAACAATATTAAAGGCTATTGTTTTATGCCACTCTTTGCGCACCACGTCGGACCAACGCACAATACAAACGGTTTCGATTGCACCACGAGTTTCGTGTTTATTAAACTTAGATTCCGAGCAACTCCTCAGGAGGTTCATTACTAATTCTGTTGCAACCGCTGAATGACATGGCATTCGCCGGCCCTAGCCCTTCCAAGGCAAAGCAGTATGGCATCCCGGTTGCCCCCAGGGTAGCCGGGCCGAGGGATTATCGGACCCGCACGGTTCAAATCTATAATGAGGGTAACCGTGATTACCAGGTGAGAAGGATCTGTAGAGATGATGAGGTGTGTCAGGATGGGTACATGCACCCAAACATTCATTTTGGGAAATGCCGCCTCCTCGACAAAATTGGTTGTCATTCAGACCGCACGATAAAAGTCAACCAATTCGTCAGTGAGGCTGAATTTGTCAACTCAATTTCGGCCAAACTTTACGTACACATGTCAAGAAATGCTGTTAGGCATGTTATTCAAAAGCATGCCATCAGCGAGATCCCTCATCGGGATTTCGACTCTCGTCGTAAGCAGGACCAGTTCAAAATAGAAAATTACGATTTAACTGTTTTCCTGCACCAGGATATTGTTTCGCCAGTTATAAGGGCGACACTTACCTACCCAGATAAAGTTATAAATGATAATGACAGGAACTCGTATAAAGTCGAGAAATTATTCGACACAGAGATAGGCCACGGAAGTCTCGGTTGCCTCTATATTGCCACTGTTGTGGTGGGGCTGACCGAAACGTCTATGGCTGGTCAGGTTAGGGTGCATCACAACCTGGTGACCGCATACCCCTCTCAGACCTTCACTCCTCTCCCGGCCTAAAAACCAGTGCAGGTCCGATAATCAATCGACAGTGCAAGGTACTCAATAGAGTGCCGACTTAATAAAGAAAAAGAAAAAGTTCCTCCGTCTCCAATAAATAATGACGTACCTCCCAGTCTTATTCTTTTTTATGTTACCCCCCACCCCCCACTTCTTCTAGCCCTCAAACAAATAAGAGGGCGATTGGATTCCCTAATCTTACTCGTGCATTTTTGTGGAGAAGCTATCTAAATATAATATATAGGCATGTGATACACAGCGGTTAGAGGGGAGGGAAAAGACATAAGTTTGGTCATTCCCATGGCTAGAGACAAGGGACCCATGCTATAGCTTTTTAGCCATTACTCCCGTTAAATTGAGATAGACCATATCACGTAACACAATGACATCAGCATTGGCCACATATTTATTGACATAACTTTTTAATGAATTATCTTTACTTGACTTAATACTCAGACAGCCGCTCCCATGACCCTGCGTTAACAAATAAAACCACGTAAATAATGTGGACCAGGCTGGATGTGGGGCTCAAGTTGGGGACCCGGGGGGTGGTGGTTAAAGTAAAACTCGGCACAAAATCAATTGATGAATTAATTTACCAATAACGTACCCCACCCCCCATTTTTTTCCCAAAAATTCTGAACTGCAAGTGGGCTATGTGGAACAAGTGAGTTGTAATACAGTATGGTGAATCTGGATGGGCGCATTAATCCTTCTAGTAGATCTCCTATCGCAAACCATGTATACGCCTTGGAAATGTAAAGAACCATTGGCTGCGACCATTGCCAATGGCACCAGGTACTACTTTTCCAGGTGGCGTCTTCCGGTATACCCCAGGTAAGTAGGCGCGTGCAGGGTATAAGACTCGGCCAACGCGTGACCTTCATAATCTGTGACTAACGCGCCCGACCGAGCAGAAGAAGTAGCACCACATTCCCCTATCTTTCCAACGACCACACCAAACAGAATGGAAAACAGCAACAGAGCTTCCACATCTTCTTTGAGTGCCAGGTGAGTAATTCAAGTCAATACCCTATGGCGTCCAATAATTAACAGTTATAAAGCGAGTCCATGCACTTCTCGGAAGTTCACCGTGTTTGTAAACATCAGTATCTGGGTCACAGCTGGTCGGAACAGCTGATCTCTATTTACACCCCGCCCCACCACAGTCTACATATGCATGTACAACACAACTTAACCGAGTGCTTGTTTATAACCATGACGTACCACGGGCGTGTTAATAGAGGAGTATAGTTATAACGTATTAGGCGGAGTAATTAATATATTGTGATAATGCATTTTTACCATGAGCTTTATGAAAGTACGATTTTTATTGTTCCAGCCCGGAATCCAAGACACCGAAGCGGCCGAGGACGCCTGAAACACCAACCGCCCCGTTAAAGTCAAGGCGCCGGCTCCGGATGGACGAAGCTGCTCCTACCTATGATGAAACCCCGTCCCCTGAGCTGAGACAATCCAACACTGAAAGCTTCACGAGGTCATTGTTTTTGTTGTTGCATATTATACGCTCACGACGGTATGGAGGAATTCACCCAAGTGTTTTTAAGCGTTAAAGTTCATTTGACGGTATGATTAATTAAGGTGGATAAATGGGATTTGTAACCATACCAACTAAACATTTCCAGTAATACTGGCCCATTTGGCCAATTGGAAAGGACAGAAACAAGCGGTCTTCAACCAACCAGATAATAAATGTAACATTTTGCATGGAAACCAAGGCGCACTTACTGACTGACACCTCCACTTTTACACTCTACTTGTGAATGTGTAGGTGTGACCTACACCTTACCGTCGCCTTTCACAAGCTTAAGATGTGCAGCTTTTATAGCATACGCCAAATGGTAAAGAAAACACAAACATCAAGTACTTTTTTCCTCTTCTAGCCATTCATGAGCACGTGCATCCATTGTTAAGTACTTGAAGCACAACTTGATGTTAACTTTCAATTTTTGATTACAGCTCGGACCTATTTGGCAGCAGCCCAGGGGACAGCAGCGTGCACAGTAATGCGGACTGGGAGTGCTTCCTTTGCGGAGAAGAACCCTCAAAGGTAATTATAGGGACGACCCCCCAACTATTTAATGACTACTGGCAATCAACCTGTTACTATTTCAATGGATTTTAGAGAAACAAAAAGAGATATATAGAGTGGTACCTGCACAACTGTTAAGCCTTCATTATTTCCTAAAACTCTAGTTTAAACTTGAATGCAATAAAAGACACGCCGAGACAGTATATATACGGACTGCCATATATGCCGAAAGGTTATAAACAAACTTGTAATTTATTTAATTATATTAGAGAGACCGGGAGTACCTGAAAAATGCGCGTGATGACGACATGGACACATACAACGGGGAATTCCGTGTATTTGCTCCGCGAAGTGTATTCTTCGACACGAAGTATAGGTATGTATTAAAATCCCAAGGGGCCTTATAATTTGTTTCATGATAGTAAGGTCAAAAATAATCTAAAGCGCATGTCATCCCTCGTCTATCTATAGTCCGTATATTTCACACTGATGTTCGGTATTGAACAAAAGGGAAAAAAACATTCGTAAAAGGCCATGGTGAACTGATTTATTTTGCAGAATATACCTGGTGTCCAGCTACTGCAACGCTGTGTTTCACCCGGCGTGTGCCCAATATGAGCCTGCATCGATGCTGGTGAGCGAGGTTATCTGTGAGAGGTGTGCAACAAAATAGGTGAGTGTATGTTTAAGGTTAGGCGATTTTAACTAAAACACTGTCGACTCTGCGATAGAACCCATATGCATGCTCGAAACAAGTAAGAGCTGTTTACTCATTACAGTGATTTTTAGATCTAGAGGAGTATTAGTTAATTGCACCCCTTAAACGGACTAGGGTGGCTAAAAGTGAGTTCCCTACCTAAGGACATGCATGAGGACTGTACGTGTAATATTATATGTTATTAGTTATATCTCTGTTTATATATCGGCCGGGCTAATTTCAGTTAATGATTGTTGTTTGAGTGTGTACTCTGGAATGTATAACGGACTGTTTTACTTTTCTTTCCAGAACAGCGACTCCATAGGCCGGCGTGTGCCTGACGGTGACAACTGTTCCTTAGGCACCAAAAATGCTGACGGTTGCAGCTATCTGCTTTATACTGTGCAAACCGATGGCTGCTGTATTTAATTATATATATATATACGTATTTACTATACCAACAGTGTGATATATAGTTTGAGTTTACATAATATTATTTATTTATGCCTGACAAGATTTGTGAATAAAGTATGTGCGTTTGCAAGAAGAACTTTAGCGAAATTGTTGTTTTGTACATGTCTTAGAACAGAAGTGGGATGTCTGTGGCAAACACAGGAACTATAGTTTTGGAGAGTGATTTTTTTTAAAGTTTTATTTTGTAATAACATAAGGGTTTCCCCTGGTTTTCAGTGTATTAAATGAAAAGAAAAATAGTATATGAACATTCAAAGTTGAAACAAGCATCAAGTTATTTACTACAATATATTGAGCAAATACCACTTTGTTATGTCAGCGCGCAGTCAGATCCAAACATGATAATAACAAATACTAGCAAAACGAATTACTTGTATCAAAGCATCACTTCCTTTTGCAAACATCTACAAATCATGCAGTAGATACAAGCAATCTAGAATGATTTTAGAACCATCAGTGCGATCTATATCAATAACATTTATATTTCTCATAAATTCAAAAATAAATGACATACCATAGCAAACTATAACAAACAGTAAACGGTACAATCAATGTCATATACCATACCAAAGAATGATAACCTAAGTGTCTATTTCTAATTACTTCAGCTGAGAAAATCTCTATAGCGTCTGTAAATTTCTTTGATACGACGTTTAAATATTAATATTATCTGACTTGAACAAATTTGTAACTCCACATCCAAAGTATCCCATACGGTGGAACCAATGTAAAAGGGACTTCTCATATAACTTGTTGAAAGTTTAGCAGGCAAAATAAATTTCTTTTTCAAGTGTGAGCGGGTAACGCGAACTGGTTTGGCAACCATATGTTCCTTAAGACTTCTAACATACATCCAATTTAAAATCTGAGCGCGCCAGACGAACGAAGGCGTGTATCGATCCCAGGAGAGTTATCGCCTCCAACTGAGATATGTGGTGGTGGGCGGGCATCCTTGCCGGGTAGTGGTAGGAGTAGAACCTGGCGCCGACCTTGGCCCCGCCCCCTTGAAGGCAGGAGTCGGCCCATATCCGTATGACCGTCCTGCAGTGCGGGATCATGGACCTTACATTGTTGCTCGCTAGGTAGCGGGAGGTCCATGCTAGGTGGGCCTAGACATGCTGAGTTATGATCTAGGGTGTAGGGTAGGAAGGGCCACGCTGAGTAGTCATCTAGGAGCTTGTGGTTGGGGTTGGAGGCTTGGTCGGTATGGTCGTTGGCGAGGTGGTAATCAGAATTATCCGCGGGTGTCTATACGGACCTATGTGGTTGATCCGCTGGAGGTGAGGGGCACCCCACCCAGGCCATAAAGTCTGGCCACGGGGCGGGGCCCCGTTGCCGGAGTCGTCGGTCGTGGGGTACGGACCGGAGGCGGATCCCGTGGAGTTGGGATCGGTGATGTCATCCCAGGGGAGCCCAGGTACGTCCAGTGCCAGTGGGTGGGGCACGTGTACACATTTGACCCAAACGGGAGCGTCGGAGTGGCAGCTCGCTGCAGCTGAGCCTGAGGTGGGAGCGGAGCAGGGGGGGTCCCCGCGGACGGGGGAGGCATACGGTTCCTGACCTCCATCAACGGGCGTACTTCCTGGTTACCCTGAGAATGGGGAAGTGGTGGATTTGGGAGGTGGATTGGTGGGGGGGGGGGGGGCGGCGTTAGAAAACCACCTAACAAGAAATTCCTTGAGCGTGAACGCTAACGAAATTCCTTGAGCGTGAACGCTAACGCGAACCCCGTGGTTTCTAACCTGCTTCAGACTAACCCAGGTATGGATAGAGTACCGTCCCTCATGCTGACTATTCTGCTTAGCCTAGGCGCTGCCCATTCCACTGGAAAAAACATCTTTCGAACCAACTATGGGGTTGTCTTTGAGACCAAACCATACGTGTACATTGGCAAGGACTACTTCACCACCGAGGTCGATATTATTCTACCTCAGCCTCCCCTTCCCCCGTCAGCACCTCCCTTCCACTGCAATCGGGACTCCACCTTACGAATCGGTTTGGGAAACCAGTGCCAAGAAATGCAAGCAATCGCTGAAAAGATATCAAAGCATTGGCATTTAATAGTCGCTAAGTTCGAACGCGGACTAAAAGTAGTGAAAGAAATTGTTGAAGCGCACATTCGCACAACCAATCTTTCACACAAGTCCAGGAAGGCGCGGGCACTCATACCACAAATTGGCAAGGCCGCCAAGGCTCTATTCAGTACTGCCACGCTCGACGACTTAACTCCACAGAAGGTATTCAACCAACAATTGGCTCGTGCGGACCAGATGACCGCCGACGAACTCATATTCCTTGATGAGAAAATTACTGCAGTACTGCAGGTAGTAGACTCTAGCCTGGAACTGCAACTTCGCGCCACTATGGAAAACAACGATTACATTTACAATATTTCCAAAGGACTCCAATCTTACATGACCACCCAGGATTACATTGTAGGGTTATTGCACGACTTGCAAGAACTGCGCCTGCTCCATTATCAACTGGACTACTCTATTGACACTCTTGTAAAGGATATTCGCAACCTACAGGAAAATAAGCTGAGTCCTTCATTGATAACTGAGACGGAAATGAACAAGATACGCAAGCTTTTTCTGTCCAAAACAAATAATTCAAAGGTTCATATCCCTAATACTGTCGACATGTATAAGAGTGTAACTGTTCATGGGGCTCCGACCCTACATGGTAATGTGCTCAAAATATTTTTAAAGGTTCCTATTATGTCTTTTGACCAGATGTTTAAGGTTCTTAAGGTGAACTCGTTTCCTTTGGCTTTCCATGGGCATTTTACTCTACTCGCAAACACCCCGGCTTATTTACTAATTTCCCCAACACATTACACATCGTCTTCAAACCCCAAACTAGACGAGTGCACTTTGCAGTTTTGCCAATATGATTTTGCACTTAGAAGCATATCACCGACGTCTTGCTTAATGGCAATATACCTACGTGATCACGCTTCCGTGAAACAACTTTGTGATTTTAAACTATTTATTCAACCGAGTTTCAGAAGGTCTAACATTGAAGTGTTTTCGACAGGGACGTACATGTTGTCGCACATAGACGAAGTCAATATAACCTGTCCAAACGGGACGACAACGCACCCCGGATGTGAGTCATGCGTTCGCGCGTTTCAATGTGGCTGCTCTGTGAAAGCAGACGAATGGAGCATTCCAAGATCTAATGTTAACTGTCTTCCTGGAACTCAAGGTCCTCTACGTACCGTGTATCCGGTGAACTTGGCCAGTCTCCAGCACCTGAATGTCTCACTCAGCGAACTGGTTAGTCCAGACCATTTTTATGCAAAACCGTTTCCAATCCTACCCCTCAGCATGGAGATGAGACGTCGCCAGGAAAACCTGTTTGCGCAGGCGAAGCAGAATTTTGTTTCCCTCAAAAGGTACATGGAAGAAATGACAATGAACACCGAAGAGTTAAAAAAACATCGGGCGGAGCTGGACCGTTCGAATCCTCCTATTGATTCTGCTGGGGTGCATAGCGTGGTGGACAGAATACACTTTGGACTAACCTTTGTTTTAACACCGATAATGTTTGTGCTGTTGTTAATTTTACATGTACGGCAACGGCGGCTAGCACGTGCATGCACCGTGAAGGCCGTTTCTGTATAAATAACACACTGATCAAGTGATTTGTTCTGCATAATCTGAAAGTGTACGCGTGTGCAAATATTCCGCATTTAAGTGTGAATAAACGCATACATTTGTAACCAGGAAGGATATGAAAACAATGTTTGGCCACACTATGCAGTCGATCGGGGTCAATGCAAAGTACGTCTTATGGTTTAGGACTAATTTCCTTGAAGTTGGGAATTTTATTTAATAACTGAGCGAAATAACACCCACAACTGGCGAACTATACATTTTTTGTGTAAATGTTGCAATAAAACACGAATTCAGGACCTCGTTCAAATCAATGCAAGTTGTGTTTATTTTCAAACCATTTTATTCAAATAACCAACTTTGTTTCCAATAATAACAACTTCCGCAAATCGACACATCGGTTACAGATCTAAAACTTCCAGGCTACTGCTGCAACTACCAGACCGTCTTAAATAAACACACTCGCAAGCTTGTTATTTGGTAATTGGTAACCAGTCCTCTTATAATTAGTATCCAACACACGAGTCTATGTTGGTGATATAGTATTGTTTTTGAGCTCTGATCAACTGACTCGTGATGTGGTTGGTGGTGTACTGGAGGCAAAGTGCAGCCAAAGGAGGCCTGGTCGTTTGAGCAGCATCTGGGGGCTCACCACCCTGTCATTGACTTGCAATATTAATTGCGTGTCGGCCGGAATGGGGGCTAGTGGTAAAGTGATGGACTCCCGCCGGCAGTAGATCCTTAACCAGAACTCCGCGGGGGCCGTCTGTCGACGACAGCACAGCAGACTGCGGACTAGTTTGGACGGGGTTAGTAGGGAATGGTTTCGCCATAGGCCGGGACCGCTCTGCAAGCCATGTACATGTGTCCAGACTAGTATTTAGCAAGGCGTCCATGTCCATGGTGAATGGGTTAACGTTGTGTCTGAGTCCAGTGTAGGCAGGTGTATTTGTACCCATTGACTGCCCGGCCAACCCCACCTGTATGACTGGGGAAGTGGGCTTCATCCAGTCACGGAGCTTAACTGGCTTTTGGGCTCTAGTCTCTGTCTCTTTGGTGGCTTCTCCGGAAGAAGTTCAAGCCATCACACTCAGTGGACAGGCGTAGGGGCACGGGGTTCCCATGAAAAGGGGGTGGCGGTGCCCGATGATTGGGGAAGCTTTCCCCTTAGCGACTCTAAGGTCGCACCTTCCCTCGGTTATTTTGGCGTCAAAGAGGGCATCGCGCGCCTTCAAAGTAACGCAGTATTCCTGTGTATTGTCTTCCCTGGGTCGCGCACCAGCCCGTTCTTTAAAGTGTTTTCTTCACCAGCCCATTAGTTTACACAGTCCCTGTAGGTGCGCCCCATCTCCCCACCGAAGGGGCTTCCTTCATTCGAATTCGTGGTGATTTCCTTTTTTTCTCTAAGGCACGTGCCCACCACGGTTGGCCGGTCGCCCGTGGGTACAAATACCCAGTAAGAACTGGCATATTGTCACTCTGGGCACTACCAGCAAAGAGAACATAACCAACCAGATCTAGGAACATGTCGCAGGAACACCTTTTGGATTCCACCCCTGACCTTAGTACCAGTGTATACCAGGGGATGGGCACCGGGCAGATGCAGCTGCACGATCTAGACCTTAACATGCCCCCGTCCCCGCCAAACCTGACCAGCAGTCCCATGCCCAGTACTTCCAGGGCCCTGTCAACCGCAAGCACGTCCATGGCCAGCTTCAACATTCACCTGGAATACTCGGCTGCGTCAGAGACTGGGACTGATGTGTCGTATGAGCAGGCCGCTTTCAGCAGCAGCCAGCCGACCGAGCGATCTACGGGCAGCGAGCAGCCGACCAGGACCTGCAGCAGCCAGCTGATGATGTCCTCTGAAATTGACGCGGCAGGTATCCAAAAATTGCTGGAACAAGCCAATAAGGAAGCCGAAGAGAGGACGAAGGCGGCGGTGCAGGAGCAGATAGACAGGACCGTGGCTGATGCCATGGCTGCTGTCGTGGCGCAGGCCAAAGGCCCCGCTCGAGCACCAAAATGTGCCCTAATGCCCCTGACGATTACGGAAGTCAGCGTGAGTATATATATTCCTCTTGCTCGCCAAGCACGTAGTGCCATTAGCTTCACAAAAATTTAGGCTATACTTACCATATATATACCCAATAACTGTCAAATGTTGGAAACCTTCTCTACTGTTGTTGTTCATGCTTCCATTCACGTTTAATAATCTCATGCACCAGCATTGTCATGGTCCACCCGAATGAAAAAAATAATCTCAATTTCCTCTCTGTACTTATTCCAGCGTGGGGTCCGCGACAACTACAATGCGCGGGCTTCAGCACACGATAACTTGAAGTTCGACGTGTCAGAAGGGTGGGTTTTGGTTTCCGTGGTGGTTTAATAATATATCCATCATCTGTCAAGTCACATGGTTAAATTAATTTTTCCTTCTATTTGGCAATTTACATTGCTTTTTTTGCAATCAGTAAGTTTTTAGAATCAACAAGTCAAGCGACCCAAGATGCTGAATTTTATTGCCGTTAATAATTTCACTTTTAAATCAGTGCAAATAATTGAAATGAACATCTACGATCATTCCCTTATCACCCTTTATATTCATTTTCGATTTGGCTTTTTCCAATTAATTTCACAATTGTACCCTTTTCAGTGCGAAGTTTACCAACCCCCACAACCAGGCAGTGGCTGCAAATGTGCTCTCTAACGTCCAGTTGTGCTATCCTGAGTACAGCCGGGAAGACATACTGAGTAAGTATTGTAGCAGATAATAACTCTAAGTTTCATTAATATAATTATTTTATGCTTTACGTCTAAGTAATTACATGCAGATTATTCACTCTCAAATATACCAGGCCATTGAACCTTTCCTTCAATGTAATCGAACTTAATTTAACTATTTTTCAGACTCGTGCAAGGCACACTACATGACTCACTACACGAGGGCCCGCGAAGAGCGTAATGGACTTATTCCTGGTAGGAAGAAGAGGTCACTTGTGCGACATCATCAGGGCCAGGTTGGTTTCGTTTAACACTGTGATTGAAGTGTTTCACGTGGCTATGAATTTGGTTATTCTATTTAATGATTTAACCAATACATATATAAATACATGTAGTACAGTAGTACATGTCCCTCTGGTAGGTGTAAACTTTGGACCCTTAAACGGTCCGACATTAAGTAAATTCGCCGGGTATTTTGGACAATCTTTTTGAATTACAATCAATTAATATATATGTAATACAGGTCCACTTATCATTTTCAGAAAATTTGTCGACGAAAGGCCGCCCTGGATTTAACCAACTGGGACGCGGAAAAACGCGAACGGGTCAAGAAGGTCTTGACGCTGGATTACACCAGCGGGGAGGACCGCGACTCCACCGACGGCACAAGGACCCGCAACATACTGCCGTTAGTGTGGGAGAGCCCTGAGCTGACGGATGTCAAGGCCGAGCTGGACCGCCTCGAACGCACGATGGCCCTGAAACGGTTGCTTGCCAGCCGGCTGCCGACTAACCGGTCTGAGAACCCAGACCCCGATAAGCCAAACCCGCCAGCCGGTGCGCCCAAGTGGATGGTGCGCCAGCCTCCCCAGACCAACGGTGACCCCACAGTTTAGATGTTAAAGTTGTGATAATAGTATATGCAGGACAATCGCACGATTATAGCACTGACGACTCACTGCCTGACATTAAGTTTTATAACAAGAATCTAATGGGGAGGAATTTATCTTTTTAATGCGTGTAGCCCATACTTGCGATTTAATGACGAGTACTTTATAGATATTTTCAAAATTAAAAGTTACATTCTAGCGGATGACGGGGTCAGGAGAGGCATTATGTAATAACCCCCTACCAACTTAGGGCTACACTACTCAGACTGAGTTTTGTTTCCAGGTGCAGCCTCCACTGGAGCATGACTGCTGACCTTTGTTTGCAGAAGGGACTATATGGTCGTATTTTTGAGGATTTGCTGTTCCTTAATTACCCGCTATGGTTGTCATATTTGTAAGGTTTTGTAAGGAGGTTATAAAAACCAACAATACTACTATGTAAACAGAACGCAATTTCTACAGATTAAAAATAATTTATTGTAGGGCAATCACAGGGACAATTCTAGCACCAACTATATATATTTCAAGTCGTAAAAGGTTTGTCGCGCATCCAAAAAAAAGGAAAGAACATGGCCTTTAGTTGCAGACCAGCTGCTAACCCTAGAGTACAAAAAATCCACGATAGACCGTTAAAATGTTACATACGTTAATAAACCCGTCAGGCAGAATATCTGCTAGGACACCTTGTGTTCCATTAGGCTTAAACGGGTTGGAACTCATAGAACTTTCCAGTAATATCGAGTACAAAATCAAGTTGATATACACATCAGGCAAAAAATAGATAATACCGGCTAGAATATTTACAACTCCAGTATATCAGTGAGTTTAAAAGTACTAGGCTCTAAGTTGTGCGTTATCCAAGTTCCGTGCTAGTGTTCAAGCCAATCTAGTTCATATACCAACATTCTGATTGGAAGATTCAATATAGACAATTGCAGGTTGCAGAAGGCACATTTGACGGTGTACGTGGCCCTTCAGCTGGTTGGCTCGTGTAGAGGGGGTACGGTTTGGGTCCAGACATGTACACTATAGCTAGTCTCTGGATGTGCAGCTGCACATCTCCGGGTCAGCCACACCTTAATTGCTGTCAGCGCATTTATTGCACGAAGGTAGTATTTAAACAAGTCAGACCATCAGACTGGTTAAGTCAGCCACAGGTCAGCCGCAGCTTCTGGTCCACGCCACAGGGACCGTCCAGTCAGGAATGAAGCTGTGTGTAGTGGCATGGCTGGGCACTGGTAGATGAGTGAGCTGGAAATGTGTGCCTCCAGAAAGCCGCACCAGTCTGGTGGGCTGGAGGGCTGACACTACTGGAAATTGAATCCGTAATAACATCTAAGAAACATGAAGATGTGATACTATCGGCGCGGGTTACATGAACCAATTGCAAAGCACAGTGTTACTGAAATTGTAGATGTCGTTTAACCTATAGCCCGGCTAGTGGCGCGACTCTCACAAACCCAGAATACATGATATTCTGTGCCTGATCGACCTTACTTTTTGACTAACTAGTAGTATCTGTCCTGACATATTACTGTCAAGTGAAAATGTAAAATGTACATGTAAATATTATAGTTCAAGATTAGAAGTTTCCTACTTAGTTTTAAGTATTTCAATTTATTGTGGTCTAGACGCGCACCAAGCGGTCGGAGACCACGGACCCCAAAAACTTAAACCCCGCAGCCGTCGCGGCCAAATGGACCATGCGCCAGCCTCCCCCGGCCAACCCTGTAGTCGCGGAACTAGAAGAGTTGTAATAGCATTAACCATCTTTCAATTTTATATTATTTAAGTTTGTAATATATATATGTATGTCATGTTGGCTTAATAAATAATATGAACAAGAACATTCCCGAGTTTGTTTGGGTGTACCTTCAACACGATAAACGTTCCCTCCATGCATTAATATGTTCTAATCGATAACATGGACCCTTCCTGCTGTGTTTCCCATAGGTCACACATTCTATCCTGACTACTCCCGATGTTCTAACCTTTTTAAAGAACACTGTCTAAGTCTAATATGCACCATTCTCGAGTTAATGTATTAGTACATAGTCTTATGCATGCTTTAGTACATGTCTTAACTCTGGTAATCATGGTTTGGTGGTAGGCTCCATCAACTTCCCGTCTCGACTTGCCGTCCATGAGGCCTTGAACACTCCTCCTTCCTTCCCGTCAACAGGCTTCTTTGATGCGTCCGAAACCATGGTATGGTTAGATTAAACACCTCAGTAAACGGGGTAGCCCAGAATTAGTTGTACTAATCATGCATATGGTTAGTGCGAATGCAAGGAGAAAAAGTTCAGTTCCTTACTTTCATGGAGAAATTATGCCCCTGACGTTGGTGCAGTGCTTCGCGTCAAGGCCTAGGGTCGCAGTCCAGTTCAGCTGGGGTGGGGTCGCCTACAGCGGTAGCCTACAGCATGCCTTTTTGGAATCGGCAGAGAAGTTGTGGATCATGATCAGCTGGGCAGTCTCTGCAAAAGGTCGGTCTGTCCGGATCCGCTTCTTGTAGGTGCAGCTGTCGAAAACAGGATTAGAATAAAGTTATAGTTTGACGATGCGGTAAGTATGTCCATGTGTTCCAGTTTAAGGCTTTACTGTTCTTTGTAATCTTTCTGCATACAGTAACACAGGACTTTTTCTAGTCATAAAGTGAAGGCCGACGGGACCCAGACGCCCAGAGCCCGTCTCACTAACTACCAAAAATACTTTGCTAACCAAACCGCAAGACCTCCACCTGTTATATATACTCAAAACAGATTAATGGAATTTCACCTGGTATTGGTTCAGTGATTGTGACAAGCACAGACTTCTAAACGTACACTTGGCGGGGGCCCAGGGCGTGATTTCGCGTGTATCACTGTCTCTTGTGAGCAGACGCTTCTAGGTGCAGTCAGTGGCCACGCACCTCTTTGCGGTATCATATGTCTCACCCCGCGCATCAGCTTGCTGTTGCAGACATAGAGAGAGAGAGAGAGAGTTACTATATTATAAATCATGTAATTGTTTCAGGATAGTCTAGAAAAACCAAAGGTGCATTAATTCATAAAATGCAAACGAGCATATAAATTTACATCTTTGGTTGCTTCTAGATTACACTTCCAATCATTACATGGCTTACCAGTAACAGATATTTCAAAAGTTGTATAATTCAAAAGAGGGCTCAACTTTGCTAATTCGTACTTAGATAAAGGTTTGCGAGATTGGTCCTGTTTTTCAACACTGTTTAGCAGATTCGTTTTCTTAGACGTTAAACTTCCTCTTCAAAAGTGCCACTGTATGGCGTAGTTAAACAAAAGCAAGCCAGGCTGGGCAAATGCGCACCACTTTTCTATTCATGACAACCGATGTGGTTTATCCAGTGGTTTATGACCGTATCGTGTGCAGAAGCCAAAAGTCGCCAAAATGCACATCGCAAACAGATCACGCTGACGCCCATTTGCCAAGCCTAGGCCTGACAAAGCAAACAACTTAAAACTCTATGCCCTCCCAGCGTCCGGACTGTACCAAGGCTGGTAGGGCATAACCTATTACAGGAATGAACAGTCTGGGTGGTTTACCCCTTAGCGGCTCTAGATATGTTTTACCGTAAGAAACTTGTGCAAGCTGACGTGTATCCGACTTATGGGGGTCCCACAAAATACGCAGGACCCACTCCCATTCTCCCATTCTAGCTTAAAGCCACCACCGTCTTAACAATGGATCTTAGCGACTAGTACGTCGTTTACAAAGTAAGGGGTCTAAGTCCTATGGCCAATGTCACCCTAACCCCCTAACCCCCCCCCCCCCCCACCAAAAAAAGGAGCGAATACAATCTGGGATAAATAAAAAAAAAAGTTCCTACAGGTACAAATCTTAACAATCTTAAAAAACCTCTGGGATAATATATGTAAAAAAAACAGAAAAAAACATCCTTACAAATATAAACAATCTTGAAAACTTCTGGAGTATTTAAATGAAAGTAGATTCGATGTGATTGACAAAATTGTTAGTATTTTTTTTTTTTTTTTCGATTCAAACTATAAAAAAAAAATAAAATAAAATAAAGGAAAAAAAAAAAGCGTCCGTGGTCAGGCTAGGGGTCAGGATTAATGGCTGTTCGAGTTCAGGGACCCCGCCTAAGCCGGGGGCTCATCCCCACCGACGGCAGGATGGTCAAGTTCCCCTGGACCAACATCCCCGTTAACCAGGGGTTGGTCTAGAGGAACACCATCCCCTTGGCCGTCCTGTGGGGCATCGGCCCCTGCCTCAGACGAAGCCCCTGAACTCGAGGACTGAGACCCCTTCGGTGACGGTGGCGGGCCAGCAGGGGGCGGAACAAAAATTTGGCCCTCCCCCGCCGGCAACACCAAAATTATAGCCGGGACACCCGGGGGGGGGGGGGGGGATCGATGATGCTGCGTGGTGGTAAATTGGCAACAACAATTATTATATCGATGTCATTAATGAGCAAAATACAGACACACAACTATATATTCAATATTAATTTAGGATTCATGAGTGCGTAGGCCTGTAGGTTACATACGTTCAATAGGCCTAGTTGTAGTATCCTTTTATAATCAATCAGCTGTCCGTGTTACATGAGTATCACATGCCTCTTCAATAATTCCACGATATCCAGACTAATAACTTTAGTTCAGCTTTACTTCACTCCAACTTGGGGATACCCTTTTATAAATAAACATGAAAGTTAGGTGACCTGTTGGAGGATAAGGTACCAGGCATAAATGCCATAATGATATCCCAGTATATACAAACTCATATTATATTACTTACTGTAAGGGCGCCCCCTCCTGGCCCGCCGCCCGGACTAAATAGTTGTGGCCCCCGGGCACCTGGTACGTAACAGCGTCGCTGGAAAAAGAAAAGACCAATGTCATGTAGTTTAGGGTGGCCAACTTCTCAGTTCTCTGCAGACATGAACAATAGTGACCTCACTCGGAGTTAGAAGGACCCATACACTGGCCCTGTTGCCAGACTGTGTCGGGTTGTAACTCTCCCCTGGCCGGGGAGGGTCGCCGGGAGGATGGCTGACCTAGCTAAATTACAGTCGCGGGGTTGTGGGCTGCCGCCGCCTGACGACACACTTTTGATATCTTATCTGGCCAGCAGCCCCAGAGGCAGAGGGTATACGTGGAGTTGTACGAGTGAGTTGTACTGGTTGGCGTCGGTTTTGCCCGAACCACCGTCCGGCGACCAATCTATGAAAAATGTCACCTTTCTTTCGAGCAAAATTAGTATTTGATCACGTTCCGATGGGAATTAATGATCCTCGTTGTGGTCTGTATGGTATTCCATCCTAAGATGTACAAAACTGGGGGTAAACATGCCTACAAATGTTTGAAATGTGTTATTGAAATAAAGAGGTTTCATACTCACACGATCGCCTGCGCCATTTTTGTTTTTTTCTGATCATGTGACCTGACAGTGGCTGAGGTCCCGCCCTAGTAAAAACAAAGTCTTTGTGTTAAAATCAATTCGAAGGGCCAACTTCATTACATTATAAACATTAATTACGAAGGGATCTGGAAACTAATTGGAACTGTGGTGGCGTATGGGCAAAGCACTGTGCTTATAATTTAGATTTACCGGAAGAAAAATATATAAAAAAAATTGTCGCCCGCCTACCTGAATTTTATGACGTAGACGTGGCACTTTCCCGCCGCCCGCAATCACACCGGTCCTGTTGTTCCCTTCGAATTATTCTGTTCCTCATAGATTCTCACACAGAAATTTGCCAGGGCCAGCTACAAAGCCAGAAGGTCATCTTTCGGGTGGTCATCGAAGGCCTCCTCCTCAGAAGAGGTTTCGGACCTTGACTCCACCGAGAACATTCGGCACTTCACGCAACAATTCCGCTAACACTCAGAAGGTGAGTTGCACAGCTACAAGAAACTCAACCGTGCAGTGTTGGAAATTAAGGTGCGCCCTGCACCCGTATATTGATATTTATACCATTTAAACCACATAATAAAGCCATGTACATTTAAATTTTGCAGACATTAATATAAGCCTGGTCTTAATTATTTTTTTATACCCTCCAGGACCACGGAGAGACCAGTCGCTCAGAATCATTGAAGTGAATCGCTGATTTCGCCTCAGTAGACAGACAGTTGCCGGTGCACGTGCAAGCTACAACGTCCAGAATGGCGCTACACGGAAAAAGTCTCCAAGGCGGCCCAGGGGCGGATCCAGAGGGGGGGGGGGGGGGGGGGGGGGCGGTTGAGGGCGGGCGGACAGTCCTTGCCCCCACCCCCAACACCCTTGCCCAGTTAAATCATGTTTGATGGAGGGCCTACCCCCCCTGTACATTTATGTTCTTGCCCCCCCCCCCCTCCCCTCTACAAATTCCTGGGTCAGCCCCTGCCCACTACACCAGTAGAGTCTCCACAACACACAGAAATGACTTGGCCCTGGCCCGCCGGCAACGCCACAATGAAAGCCGGGGCACCCGGCGGGGGAGCGACGATGCTGCGTAGTGGTAAATTGGCAACAACAAATATTATATCGATGACGTCAGACTGACCACCTCACGAGGGCGCTATCGTGGCCCGGAGGCACAGACACTAGGCTGTGCAGGAAACAGAGGTAACTCGTAATCAAGATGTAACGTGTTGATAGTAAGAGTAACATGTAAAAAGGCTAAGATGAATGCGTGATAAACGGAGAACATGTTTGTGACAAGCAAATGCTAGTGTCCACTAGTCTAATGTAATGTGAAAGGTCGATTAGTAGATGTGGCAAATTGAAAGTAGGCACTACCACCTAAATACCAGTGAGCGATAGACTTCCATGCCATGTACATGTGGGGGGGGGACGCCTGGCACAATATTAATTTATGATTCATGAGTGCGTAGGCCTGTACGTAGGTTACATACGTTCAATAGGCCTAGGTGGATTAAAAAAATGACCAATGTCATGTAGCCAACTTCTCAGTTCTCTGCAGACATGAACAGTAGTGACCTAACTCGGAGTTAGATAGAAGACTTGATCACCGAACTATTAGTCAATTAGTTCATCTGAACCACCATCAAATTCATTTAAAGTTAAAAGCAAACAATATTCTTCAAATTAAGCGCATGTTAACATGTATATATATTGAAATGTACTTATATTTCTCAATTAGTGAACGCAGAATTTTTTTGTATTCCTTTTCTGGTATATTTTTGTCAACTTAGATAGACTTTGATGTATTACAATACCATGTACTTATTTCGATTAAATGTATAACATTCAAGTTACGCTGGTGCTTTGCCGAAAACCGGTTCAAACCGATATTTGACCAGCATCGTTGTAGACAATTGATAGTAAAAAAAAACCCAGAACATTCACTGAATGGATGTGACTCGTGTTGTACCATAACTGATATGACTAAAGTTTATACATGCAGTGACATAACAATAATGTAGTAGTATTGGATAACAGCATTACTTAACTGTTAATTCATTTTTCTTCCACTTCACTTTTATATCTAAGCCAGCAAATTGTAAGGCTGGCGGTTCCTGGAAGATGGGCTTTGGAAGCCGAAGGACTGTATGATGATTCTAAGTTCAATAAAAAAAAAAAAAAAAGAATTTGATAGGTTTTGCGTACTCTTTGATGTTTGTTTGTTTCATAGAGTCCAGGCTAATAAGGTGTCTCCATCGTGAACGGGACGATCTGCATGTACAATTTCCAACCCGGCTTTATTTAAGTTCTTGGTGCGTATAAGAATACTTATATGGAAGTAGGATGTATAAAAAGGATTGTATGGTTTAAATTTATCACTTAGAACATTGTTATATTGCAATTATTGTTTGGGTATACGTAGAGATTCAACCTTAGGCGACAGACTAATATTGCCATATTGGCCACCGGGGCCCGGTCCACAAAGCCTGCAGAAAACATTATGAACAAGTATTTAGTACTGTCATTGTACAACTTTGAGTACTAAAGTTTCTTAAACAAAAGTAAATACAATCGAGTGGCTACTCTTATAAGAATGCCCCACTGTGCCCCGCCCACAGAGCCTGTTATTGAAAGAACCATCCCCGACCACGAAGCGTATGCAGAGGCCTTATCAGCATTATGTAATAACCCTCCAACACTGAGCCTGCTCCAACATGTTCCTTTGTCCAGAATCCACTGAAGCGTGACTGCTGACCTTATTTTGTTGGAGAAGACTCTATTATGTTCTTCTTTTTGAGGAGATTATGCGGGCCACATATATATATACCTCATGCACAAGGACAAAGTGCCCAGAAATATATAGTGCGTTTAAGACTCTTAAAAACATGTAGGAGTTTTTTCAAAAGTGTTGTATAGTTTATTAGTTGGGCATTGTTTGTTTCGCATGAATATGGAAAGAGATTCGAAGATGGATATATAAATTCAGCAGACTATACATGTACAGTAAAACATTTTGTGTTCCGTAATTTAGTACCTATCAAATAAATATGGAAATGTTGCAATTGTGAGTTTATTGGCGTATTTTCCTGCAAGTGCCCATGCAATAAATTACAAATTAACAGTGGTAAAACTGATCTAAGACCCAGTTGACCCGATTTGAAAATAAGGTTATTTATTGTCTGAAAAATAAATCATGCATATCTAAAGAACAATCCTGAGTTTGGTTTTACGTCGGCTGAAAGCTTTTTCAGATTGTCGAAAATGTCGGTATTCTATCTCAGTACGGTCGTGTTTTTCTTGTCTAAAAATGAGTTTTAAATGGTTTTATTTAATAAATGTCATGATTTTCCGTGGAAAAGACATTGTCCTTCATGTGATAGCCATTCAGACTTTGCAGTTATTACAGAAACATGCGCCATACTCTACAGTACTATACCCCTTTCAAGTAGAAACTGGAAAAGGAGAAAGCCGAGGGTGGGACTCCATATGAGGAGTCCCATTGCACAGATGGATTTCCAAAACATTTTGTTCACACTTTTTGTCAGGACTTGTAAAGGAAAGGGGGGGTTGGAAAGCAGTAAAGTGTGGGACTTTCCATTTTTTCTTGCTAACTTTAGGGGCGTCTACATGACATTTTGGAAAGGGAGGTGGACATTATTGGAAAATAAAAGTAAAATGTGGAACTTTTCCATACTTTCCTACAAATTGAGGGGGTTCTACATAACATTTTGGAAGAGCAGGTGCCCTATGCTTGGAAAGAGCGACTACCTATGAGCATAAGAGGCACTGGTCCATGATCAGAGGGCAGGAGTTATAGACTGCTTACCATTTAAAGTTTTATAAGAGGCACAGTGCTCCCATGAAAGCACTTTGCACACACTGAGCGTGAGTAAAGGCGCACCAGTCTAACTTGTGCTAACCGCTGCGCACAGTAGGAAAAGTTACATAAATGCCCAAAAAACATAGCTGAGCTTGCACTTTGAACGTGTTGAGAGAAGGAAGCACTGTGCTGTATTGGCCTGATGGGACTGTGCATTTTGGGCGTGAATTAGGTTTATGCAATACGGGACAGGGGTACAAAATAAGGTTATTACCAAACAGTGCGTTGGTCATACTATGACTATTTCATGATTTTGGCGAAGAAAGACTGGGTTAGGGTTAGGGTTAGGGTTAGGGTTAGGGTTAGGGTTAGGGTTAGGGTTAGGGTTAGGGTTAGGGTTAGGGTTAGGGTTAGGGTTAGGGTTAGGGTTAGGGTTAGGGTTAGGGTTAGGGTTAGAGTTAGGGCAAGTGCGCATGAAAAGTATCGAGGGGTTAGGGGTTTTCGATTTTTTTTCTTGTTCCCCTGATCGATATGAAGTGATTTAATGTCGTAACTCACCCAGTTGACGTAAGTTCATGAGATATGAATTTTTGAATATTAAAAATTTTGAATTTTTTTCAATTTTTATTTTTTTTCCCAAAACGTCTTAAAACCTTTAAAATGGACTCTCAGCAAAAAAAAACAATTTTGCCTTAAGAAATTTTCTGGACTTAGGTTTTCTTTCACATTATATCGTAATTTTCATCCGAGCTTACACGTCCATAATCCATCAAGACAAAACTCCATCATATCCTGCCTTTCCCATCTTGTTCTATGCATCCCTCTACAGTTTCAACATCCCCTGAGGACTATCCGTACCAAACTTTATGCCAAAATATTGATTATTAAAGATTTGGCAACGAAATGAATATTTTGTAACAACGTTCAGATGTACAGCCGCATACAGCATTAAAACTATGCAACGTGCAATGGATTTCTTTACATATTTAAATCCATCTTATACGCTTTCAAATCGTAAAAATGGTGTGGGCAATAGAAAATATTTAGAGTTAGGCTACATGCGCATAAAAAGTTACGCGTGGTTAGGGTCAATTCTTTTTTTCTGAGCCCTTCTGATCGTTGTGATGAGATTAAGCTTCGTAACTCCCTTAACTAGCGTAAGTTACTGAGTTATGATTTTCGCAATATTTTCAAGTTTGATTTTTTTTTCAATTTTTTTTTCAATTTTTTTTCCATATCTTTAAACACCTAAAATGCCTCAAAATGGACTCTCAGTGAAAAAAGTATTTCCCTATTCTGCCACGTGCAGTCCTTAGGACATAGTTCACCTCTATTATCCAATGTATTTACAACTGAGCATCTAATCTGTTCCTGATCAGGGGTATGGGTTAGGGTTAGGGTTAGGGTTAGGGTTAGGGTTAGGGTTAGGGTTAGGGTTAGGGTTAGGGTTAGGGTTAGGGTTAGGGTTAGGGTTAGGGTTAGGGTTAGGGTTAGGGTTAGGGTTAGGGTTAGGGTTAGGGTTAGGGTTAGGGTTAGGGTTAGGGTTAGAGTTAGGCTACATGCGCATAAAAAGTTACGCGTGGTTAGGGTCAATTCTTTTTTTCTGAGCCCTTCTGATCGTTGTGATGAGATTAAGCTTCGTAACTCCCTTAACTAGCGTAAGTTACTGAGTTATGATTTTCGCAATATTTTCAAGTTTGATTTTTTTTTCAATTTTTTTTTCAATTTTTTTTCCATATCTTTAAACACCTAAAATGCCTCAAAATGGACTCTCAGTGAAAAAAGTATTTCCCTATTCTGCCACGTGCAGTCCTTAGGACATAGTTCACCTCTATTATCCAATGTATTTACAACTGAGCATCTAATCTGTTCCTGATCAGGGGTATGGGTTAGGGTTAGGGTTAGGGTTAGGGTTAGGGTTAGGGTTAGGGTTAGGGTTAGGGTTAGGGTTAGGGTTAGGGTTAGGGTTAGGGTTAGGGTTAGGGTTAGGGTTAGGGTTAGGGTTAGGGTTAGGGTTAGGGTTAGGGTTAGGGTTAGGGTTAGGGTTAGGGTTAGGGTTAGGGTTAGGGTTAGGGTTAGGGTTAGGGTTAGGGTTAGGGTTAGAGTTAGGGCAAGTGCGCATGAAAAGTATCGAGGGGTTAGGGGTTTTCGATTTTTTTTCTTGTTCCCCTGATCGATATGAAGTGATTTAATGTCGTAACTCACCCAGTTGACGTAAGTTCATGAGATATGAATTTTTGAATATTAAAAATTTTGAATTTTTTTCAATTTTTATTTTTTTTCCCAAAACGTCTTAAAACCTTTAAAATGGACTCTCAGCAAAAAAAAACAATTTTGCCTTAAGAAATTTTCTGGACTTAGGTTTTCTTTCACATTATATCGTAATTTTCATCCGAGCTTACACGTCCATAATCCATCAAGACAAAACTCCATCATATCCTGCCTTTCCCATCTTGTTCTATGCATCCCTCTACAGTTTCAACATCCCCTGAGGACTATCCGTACCAAACTTTATGCCAAAATATTG
>CAKZFK010000063.1:0-112870 GCA_936440205.1 Lepidonotus clava | reverse complement strand
AGAAGATCCAGGCAATGACGGTTGGGATAATGCCATCGCCATCTCTCCGAATGGCAGCATTATAGATGCTAAAATTGATTACGCTTTTGCTACATCCATTGCCTTAGATAAAAACGGCGTACCACATATTTCTTTTTACAATAAAGAAATCCAGAAACTACAGATGGCTCGAAAAGATGGCAATATATGGACTATACAAACCATTGACGACAATATAGGCACAGGTCAATTTTCATCTATAGCAATAGATGAAAATGATCAAATATTCATCAGTTATTATCAAGATGGAGGTGTTATGAAATTAGCGAGTTTTGATGGTGTACATTGGAATATTGAAATGATAGAACGTTTAAATAATTTAGAACTGAATTTTAACGGAGCGAGAAATGTGACATCTTTTAATCTTTATAAAGGAAAGAAAGGTGTATCTTATGGAGATGAGGATGTGGTAAAGATGGCTATTAAAATAGGATCATCACGGTACATCGAAACGTTATATGAGCGAACTGATGTACTCTTGGGTCAGATGACTTCATTTGCTTTCGATGCTGAAGCGGTGTCTCATAATACTTTTTCTGATGTGCAAAGTACAGGGCGATTGAATGGAAATATTTATTATGCTGTCAGAGATTTTTCAGCACCAATTGAAGAGCTTGTTGTGGATGTACTTTCTATTTCACCAAATCCTGCAAGTTCAAATAATTATTTAAAGCTGAATGGAGATATTGAATCTTTTAATAGATACAAAATCATTTCCTTAGATGTAGAAGTATTAAAACATCAAGACCTTTTCTCTACATTAATATCTACGAAAGACTTGATATCGAGTCTTTATTTTTTGCAGATTATTGATACTGAAAATCAAAGAATATCTAACCAAAAATTTATTATTGACTAATGTTGCCTTTATCATTTTACCAATCAGATGATGTCTTACAAATTAGTAAAGATTTATTAGGGACACGACTTGTAAGCACGATTGATGAGAAAAAAACAGCAGGGATTATTGTGGAAACAGAAGCTTATCGAGCACCTGACGACAAAGCGAGCCATGCATATCAGAATCACTTGACAGCACGAACCACAACTATGTTTGCAGCTGGTGGGGTGGCCTATGTATACATCTGTTATGGTATACATCATTTGTTTAATGTAGTGACTTCTGTTAAAGGAACGGCACATGTTGTTTTAATCAGAGCGGTAGAACCGGTAGCAGGTTTGGATGTCATGGAATCGCGTAGAGGCATGAGTACCAAAAATAAATCGATCTGCAACGGGCCGGGAAAATTTACAAGAGCGATGGGAATCACCAAAAAATGGAATGGCGTTTCTCTGCGTAGGAAAGACACTCAAGTTTGGATAGAAAAAGGACAAAAAATAGATCCTAAAAATATTATTGCAGGTCCGAGAGTTGGTATGTCTACTGCGGAAGAATGTTCTAATTGGCCCTTCCGATTTCGTATTAGGGACAATCCGTGGACGAGCAAGCCAGATGAGGTGTATTACAAAGGGAAGTGAGTTTTGGACTATATAGGCTCTTTTTGAAGTAGTTTAAAAAATTGCTATACACATTGGATTATAATATAGTTGTCAAAGTTTCTGTAACGAAAAAATCCTAGAATAGTTTGATTATGGCTAGAATCTTGACTGTAGCCAAAAATCAATTTGATTCTTGGTTTGCTTTCCTATTAAAATTTACCTTTGACAGTTTAGAAATATCCAGAAGTAAACAGTATGACTTCTATCAAAATTAAAGCTTGGTTTTGGAGCTTCTACTTTAATGTAATTTTCATAAAATATAAAAACAGTAAGAATCAGATTGATACTTGATTAAGAAATATCAGAATCTCCAACCGAGATAAGAATCCAAATATTCGAAACTGTCAGGGTGAAAACTCATAGCTTGTGCAAAGGCTAAACCAATAACCAAGGCATGTCTGTTATTAATATTCATATGTATTTCAGGACCAAGATCGAATCCAGCAAAAATACTGGCATAATCATTCCCCACAATTAATTCAGGTCCGAGTCCTGCCCGAATTAAGAATCTCATTTTATTACTCGATGAGATTGTATAAGTAGGACCAATGGTCAATGGTATGACAGTCCTATCAAAATCATTCCAAGATCTAAAAGAGGGTTTTAATTCTATCCCTATGCCACTACTGAATACTTTTTGCATTTTGACACCAAAACCATTTATCGTAATTTTATTTCTATTAAAATTATCTGATTCAAGAAGTAAAGAGCCATTCCAAAAAACGATCCAGTTTGCATCTGTAGATTTATCATGTTCCGAAGCTTGAGCACTTAAATTTAAATACATGAATATAAGAAGTAGACTAAAAATAATATTTAATTTTTTCATACAAGTTTATTATTGAGGTTAATTGCTAATTAATCTAAGCTCGACAATTGAAATTTATAAAAATCTGATTCTCCCAATAAATTTGAACTCAGAATATCATAATGTATAATAAGGAGCTAAGTAGCTAAACATTATTCGACTAATTTTACTATAAATCGCTCTAACTGCCTTCTGTGCCGTAAGATATGTACGATGGTATGTTCTAATAATTGTTCTACATCATAGCGTTGTCCCCACTTTGCATGAATCTTTTTATGAGCATCATTTTCCTCCATTGAGATTTCAGGAAAGTCTTCAAATAACTTCACCATAGACTCAAACATTATATCCAATGCTATTTTATACGCATTGCTGGTATTCAATAATTCCTTTTTTGGATATTCAATATTTTCACCCAACCACTTTCGGATTTCCAATACATAAACATGGCCAGCATTTACTACATGAGTTAATACAGTTTGCATAGATCTACAATCAAGATCGCTGGTTTCATGATCAATTATTTTAGATAAATCTGAGTTGCTAATCGGATCGATCACTGTTTTTAATTCACCAATGGATTTTTCATACTCGTCTAGTAAGGCACCAATCGCACCATTTGTTCTATATGTTTTCATTACTTACAATACCAAAAAGAAACTGTTTTAGGCCTTTTTTACCTGATCTTTTAGCTGTTATCATCGTTAAAAATACTCGTAAATACCTGCATTCACTGCGTTTTTTGTCTTGATAAGATCTAAAATCTCTATGTAATAAAAGTCCCAAACTACTTTCCATTTGGTATAATTTAGTGATCTTTAGATTTAAACTATACCTTCCATTCAAAATGCAAATATTCTTCATCATGGACCCATCCTAAACGTTCATATAATTTCCGTGCAGGATTTGTGTGATGCGTTTCTAAATTAAGCCCTTTGCTACCTTGCGCAATAGCAAATTGTTTTGCTGCTATTAAAAGTTTTTCTCCCACACCTTCTCCCCTACAATTTGGATCAACAAATAAATCATTTAATAAGTGTAAGGGTTTCATAGACACTGAAGAAAAGAGTGGGTAAATCTGTGTAAATCCAACAGCAACATCTTCTTTTTCCGCAATAAATATAGTAGACTGATTTCTGGACATTCTATCCTCTAAAAATTTACGTGCAGAATCCAAATCAGATGCTTGTTCGTAAAATACGCGATACCCATCAAATAAAATGACAAGTTGATCTAGATCTTCTAACATTGCTTTTCGAATTTGTATCATGACTTTGCTGTAAGCTTATCTGTTCCTAATAATTTATCATCTTGATTATAATACCAGGTTCTATTTTTAGGAAATCGAATTCCATTTTGCAAATGTATCCCTTCAAAATTGATATACTCTCCATCATTTTTCATCTCATCATGAAAAAATTGATATGACACCAAAGCAAAGGTTTTTGTATTAAAATAAAAATACCAGATATCATTACCAATAGGTTCAGTATATATTACTTTTACACGAAAACAATCTTGACCATTAAAATGTACTTTAGTCACTTCTTTTTCTGGAGCTGGACCTGTTTTTAAATTCATTGGCATACCATAGAGATAATGATAATAACTCTTATACATTTTCACTCTGTCTTCACTGATTCTATGCTTTTCTATTTCTTCCTTGGTTAATTCCTCTCGATCACCTATTGCCATTTTAATTTGATCGCTTTTGATCTGATACATTAAAAAAGGATCTGATAAGGTCTCCATTCTAAAATCACCATTTCGATTATTTAAAGAAACAACGCGAATACGCTCTTCTTTTTCTGGTGGTTGAAATACTACCGAGAATGTTCCTTTAAAATTATTCCAATTGTCATTAGGATCATGGTATTCAATACTTTTATCGATGATACTGTTGGCATCTAACTGACAATAAAGTACTGAACTTGAACTAAAGATACTTGCACAGATAATAGTTACAATGGATTTCATAATGCAATATATACCAAAATAACAAATCGCTCCGCGTGTTTAGCAGGCATCCCTTTTGATTGGAATCATAAATTTACTTTTACTTCACTTCAATTTTTCAATTTCTGAATATGGTATTGAGAAATGATACTTGTTAATAGTGAAGCCAAACATTGGTATACCCAAACGAAAAAGCCCATTCTACAGTTGCAGAATGGGCTATATTATTTTATTAAATTTTGCTTAGGCAGAAGTCAAATCAATATTGACCTTTAAGGTAAAATCATCACTGATCGTCTTGTCTCCCAAATTATCGAAAAAAGAACCAGAACCATATTTTACACCATACTTCGTTCTATCAATTTTAATGTCAGCCGTTGCTGCTTCAGCTGTAATTCTTGCTGCAAAAGAGACCGCTTCTGTAACTCCCTTAATCGTAACATCAGCCGTAACATTATACTCCCCTCTTAGACCTGCAGAAGTTACCTCAGTGATTACAACAGTTGCTGTAGGGTGAGTTTCCACTCCAAAGAAGTCATCAGACTTAAGATGTCCTTCTAATTTACCTGCGCCTTTTCCTTGTAAATCAGTTACTTGAATACTTGTCATATCGATGTTAAAAGATCCGCCAGTTAACTTTCCGTCTGTCATGGAAAGCTCTCCAGATTTCAAATTAATCAAGCCATTGTGCTTTCCTGTTACTTTTCTTCCAACCCATTCAATAGTCGTTTTTGCTGGGTCAATTTTTATTTTATCATCTACTGGCAATTCATGTGCTGAAGCAAACTGAAAAGCAAATAGAGCGATGAATGTGAATAATACGTTTTTCATAATTGTATGATGTTTCAAAGTTTATTAGTTAATTGTTTAATGCCCAATACCAAATATAAATTATGTGTGGTGGACAATTACAAAAGGCAAATATTCAGAATAATGTTTCTAAAATAGTCATAAAATTATGTGAATGTTTTAAAATGCGATGAAATATATAGTCTGAGCGACTTTATAAGCTGAGTTCAGGTATTAATCTACTTCAATTTATTCAATATCTCTTGGGCTTGCTTATAAAATGAGCAGGATTCTGGTATTTGTTGTAGTAAGGGTTTCGCACTTAGATTTTGGCCTTCTTTAATAAATGAAAACGCCTCATGCAGGTTTGCTTCTGGAGCGAATCAACGATTAGAACGAATTTCATCAAGATCACTGCGTGTATCCTTTATATTTCCCAGTGCTAAGTTAGAAAAGCGCAATACAAGATCACTTCATAGTTGGCAGGATTTGCCTCTAATGCAGTAGTCAAATGTGTAACAGAGCCTTTATAGTTTTCATTTTATTGACCGCACTATCCTCTTCTTTACTTTCTTGAAGCAAGTGCGTCATTTCACGAATAATATTGACTTCTTGACGTAAATTTTGACTTTCCCTTAATTGGTTTTCAAAGTCCAATAAAGACTTTCCAGTCAATTTACCACCTTTAAAATCGTATATGTTTGTTCATCCATCATGATTATTCAGATTTCCAAATTGAGTAAAAGGGATGCTTTTCTATATGAGACCTCCAGGATTCCATACACGTAAGTTTTCGGCGATACATCGTATTCGAACTATTCATTTCCATTTGTGCTACAATTTCTTCTGTAGTTGCATTGGATTCTACCAGTTAAAGAAAACATCAATTATTAATTTATGAGGACCAGTCTGATTTTGATAGCTTGCAATGCATATTAACTCCAAATAAAAACCAGCGATGATTTTGTGAAACATCCATATTATTGGGCAGGCATTGTTCCTATGGTGTATATGGAAGCCTTAGAGTTTACACATCGATCCAACTTGTTTTTATTTTAGGGCTCATTCTTCTATTTCTATTTGCCTTTTTATTTTACCGTTATGTGAAAAATAATTGAGATAATCAATATTAGACTCATTTAGAATAACTAAAAATGGGGATTATAACATCCCCATTTTCATTCATATCATTTCGACTACTTCTACAAATCTAACAGTATACTATTCTGTCTTTAGAAAAGGTGTTGAATACACTTTTCCATCTTGTTCAATTCTGATGATAAACATATTTGGACTTAAATTTGAAATTGGAATTTGTCTTTCAAATTGATCCCCAATATGTGAAATACTTTCTGACTGTATTACTTTTCCTTCTATATCAATCAATTCAATTTTTATATCAGAAGAAGATACGGTTTTAAAACCAACATTCAAAATGTCTATTGCTGGGTTTGGAAATATATTGACATCTTCAAAAGCTAGGTTATTTGATATGACATGGTAAGAATCGCGATCATGTATTTTCGTAATGTCTTTTGATACACTCAAATCAATGCCATTACCATTTTTCGTAATAATTTCCAAAACGCCAAATCTACCTTTCTCTCCATATTTATTGTTTGCCTTTTCACCTTTTAAAACAGAAATGGATTCTATTTCATTGGGATCAATGTTTTGCAAGTATGGAAAATCATTTACTCTTCCGATATTTTTGCCATCCAAGATTATCAGTGGCAATATTTTCGGGTCATCTTTATCTTCCAATTTAAACCTTACTGGCAAGGTATATTGCACACGAACAGCTTTGCCGTTTTCATATCCAGGCGTCCACTTATCTTTCATCTCCATCATTTTATTCATCATTTTCATAGTGGCTTCATCAGTTCCCCCACCGACATTTCTAATCATTTTTGTAAATTGAATACTACCATCAGGTTCGATAATAAATTGGACTACGTTCATGCCTTGGATACCTGCTATTCTGGCTTCTTCTGGATATCTTAAGTTACTATACACGAAGCTCAATAATTTCTCTTTTGAACATGCTTCTTTTTCATCATTTGTCCCATCCATGCTTTCACAGCCTGGAAATCTTGGCATTTGGTCTACCACTTTAAAAATATTGTCTCCAAAATTTTTGGGTGGTGGTGGTGGCGCAGGAATAAATGAAGGTGGTGGTGGCGGTGACGATATAGCATTTGGTGCTGTAGTTGGTGGTGGCGGAGCTATTGCACTTGGCCCACTTAATTCTCCTCCTTCTAATTTGAATCGAACAGGAAGCGTAAATAAAACTCTTCTCTTTTTACCTTGATGTACACCTGGAATCCATCGATGTGTGTCATTCATTAACTCTAACATTTCAGTGACTGCTTGACTGGTACCTCCACCAATATCTCTAACTACTTTTATATCACTAATACTTCCATCTTTTTCTATCACAAATTGAACAACACTCATCCCTTCAATACCTAGGATTCTTGCTTCTTTAGGATACTTTAGGTTTTGATATACAAACTCAAGTAACTTACTATTTCCACAATTTGTAATTTGAGATTGGCCCTTTGCTTTTAATTCTTTAAATTCTGAAACTTCGTCTTCAGTACAATTTGCGAAGAGTGGCATTTGATCTACTACTTTAAATATCTTTTCAGGATCGCCAATATTATTATCAGCACGGCTTAAAATTTTCTTTTCATTCTCAATCCCAGTTTTCTTGTAAACAGGTATATTTTTATGATTCGATTTTTCAAGTGTATAATATAATGTATCGCCCTTCTCATCCAATCGCTTTTCTACAAATTCAAATTCGTGCTTAGACTCATCTTGTTGTTCTTCCTTCTTTTCGATTTTTTGGTTTGAAATCCCATTCTCTATTTCTGTTAAACTTAGATTTTCATCAGTTGCTGATAATTCATTTATTGTAGTCAAACTCGAAAACATAAAAACTAAACCCAATACAATCGGAAGGGCTACCAAATATTTCAGCATTGCATGCCGTTTGGATTTTTTCTTGTACATCATCATAAATCTATGTTTTAAATGTGAATGAAAAAATGAATGTGTCAAAGCAATCTCAATTCCGGTAGAGGATTTACTTAACAGCAAACGGCCATATAATTCTTGAGAACTATCATGTAAGACCATAGCATCCGCTAGGAATTCATGAATTTGTCGCAATTCTTTTTTAAATAAATAGATCAGTGGATTCCACCAAAACATGACATTTAATATTTCTAGAAATAAAACATCAATGGTGTGTCTACTTTTGATATGTGTAAGCTCGTGCTTTAGTATATTTTTAATTTCATGATTGACTTCTAATGATTGACTAAAAAATACACAATTCATAAATGAAAAAGGCAAATGGTAAACGTCTGTATATACCATTGTATGGGTTGTGAATCGTTCCTTTTTTCCTTTTTGATACAGCTTATATATTCGCTGTAGTCCGCTAAATAAGCGAAATGACATAAAAATAAATCCTATAATATAAATGAGTAAAATAAAATCTGTGAGTTGCCATGAAAGCCCTATTTCTACAGGTTCAATAGTATGAGCCAAAACTGAAGGCCCAGTAGCAATAAAATATAAGGGCTTAGAAAATATCACTGCTTCTTCACGCATGGCTGCTGGAAGCTCGATCATTTTTATTAAGGGTAAAATGATGCCTGTAACCAAACTACCCATGATATAAAATCGATTCATGGTAAAGAAGGTTTCTCTTCTCAGAAATCCAATATATATAATATAAAATATCGACCAACATATGGCCACTTCTAATGAATATTGCAGCATAGTTTTTCTTCTCGTTTGTTATGAAATCCTGTAAGCAAAGTGCTCCACGATCATAGATGCATTAATCTACGATTGTGGTGTTTGCTTTATGGATTTAATACCATAAAAATATATTTAAGTAAATATTTCACTCAAATATGCTATATCAAAGCCAAGGCAATCGAAATTCCGGATGATTGCCTCAGCAAGAATTGGCCGTATTCTTATAAATATTATTACACTTCTTTACGCTGATACTACTAGCGTCTAATTATGCTTTTGGGATAACATCAAACAAAATAATCGCTCCTTGTGCTGCTTCTTTACCAAAACGCTTTATCGCCGTCTCTCCTTCCAAAACAATCATTTTTTTAATTTGAATTGGAGTTTGTATTAATTTTTCCCGCAATTGAATTGGCTTTAAAATATTTTTATCTAAAATTAATAATGGCGATTCACTCTGCGCTTCTTCTGCCATATAATTGGTTAAAATTTGTGGCAGATCATTAGACGGCTTCCAATTATCAATGACAATATTTTCTATAGTTACATCATCTGTATACAATGAAAAGCCTTCTCCTATATTCTCAGCAAAATTAAGGTCAAATCCTATGCTTGATGCTTCTTCAGCAAAACGTTTTTTGATATAATCTACATATATCTTTTGTCCATATTCAGCTGTCAATCTATTGTACCAATTTCTCATATGAGCTGCATCTCCAATTTTAAATCTGACATCTTTCACCACATTGTTGATTGACTTATATAATTGTGTCGGAATTTTTTGTTTGCCTGTTGGCAAATAAACAAAATCTTCAACCTTATTTGCCGTAGCTACATTGTCATGATTCGCATCTTCTTTATTTCCAAAGTCCAAAGCAATCTTTCCATTGACAATTTTAAAAGGTTGTGAATCGATTCCAATTTCAGTCCCCGCTTTGAAAACAGAGATGAAAAAATTATAATTTGGCAATTCAGCAGGATCTAATTCTACCTGAATCGTTTTCTCAGTCTTGTCATATCTGTGTGTTATAAATTGCTCATATTCTTGATTGATAACCACATCGATTTCGCCTATTCTCTCTGAAGTATATTCTACTAATACCTTCCCATTTTTTAAATTGTCAATGCTAAGTGTATGGTCATTGTTTTTAATTTCATTGACCACATTCGTTTTATAATAATTAAATATATGTCGCTCATTTGCCCAGTCTCCATATCGCTTTGTCGCCTTATCGCCTTTTAACATTTCTATTCCCGAGTACAAATGTGCCTCTTCTGGCGTAATGGTAAAATTGGTCCGTCCATCATACAAGGTCAGTGGCAAACCTATAAATTGGTCACCGTCTTTTTCTGTAGTACAACTTTTATTTTCGCCTACAACTGCTGAACTATAATTGATTTCTATCAAGCCATATTTGGCCTTACTTCCAAACTCTTGTTTTGCTTCTGGCCCTGGTGTATAAACTATGGTATATGGTTTTCCCCAATCTAAAACACCATTTAATGAGGTTCCTACAACAGTCCCTTCTACTTTAATTAAAGGCGCACGATTCGAACTGGTTAGATCAATCAAATCTTTCATACCCGGCGTTACATGACTTAATAGTCTTCCAGAATCTTTGTCCCTCACTTCCCAAAAATTACATTTTGCTGCTGGCTCAAGGTAAAAATCGCTATCCTTAAAATCTGTTGTTGTACATGATGCCAATAAAAATCCACCGCAAGCAAACCACAGTAGCAATAATGCATACTTCACAAAATTTTGTTGTTTTTTCTTCCTAACGATCATAAATTATTGACTTTTGTAAAATGTCCTACAGATTACATTAAATAATGATGAGAAAAAAGTTTTATCGTGAGATAAACAAATCATTAACAAACCAATTTTTACTTTTCCTTTTGTGGGACATCCCAAGTCAAATTCCAATTCGAGACATAATCTTCTAATGGACCTAATCCCATTTTCTTTCGTCTTTGATTTACATACGCTGGGTCTTTTATTTCGTGAATCTCTAAAGATCCTGTTTCTCTATTACTTTTAATCTGCGAACCATACAATTGTGGTCTGCCTTCACGCATTTCAATCCGGTCATACATTAGTGCATAACTCGACCATTTGCCCTCTCCAGCTTCACAGACTTCTTTAATTAAACCCACATACTTTTTTTGTGTTTCTAAATCTGCATGTTGAATAATTAAGAAAACCGTACTAGCTGCTGAGCCCTTCACTTCAGACTCTTTAGGCCAACCATTTTCTGCAATAATTTCCTCGATTCTTTCTAAATTTTCATCATTGATTTTATGCTTCAAGTCCCATATCGCTTTTACTACTGGAGATTTGTTACCCATTTGATTTTCTGCAAGCTTTAAATGGTAGTAATAAGCTTGATCTTTCATTTTCATTCTCCACAATTCCTGAGATAAAGCCCGTTTTTTATAAGGTCCAAATTTTGCTTCTACTCTCTGGATCATATCTTCTTCAAAACCAAGCCATTTATCATTCTTTGTGAGACCTAAAAAATCTGGATTATTTAAAGCTCGAACAGTGGTGTCTTTTGCTGAGGCCAATGAAAGGTAATGAAACGCACTATCTTGTTGCCATGTCAAGGCATATGCACAGGCTAAATTATACATGTTATCACGTGGATTTTCCGACGCTTTGATTTGAACTTTATAAGCATCTATAGCTTCCATTAAGTTTCCTGCATCTCGGAGACTATCTGCTTTAGTTGGAACAGGTCTTTGTCCAAAACTTGAAATACCAAATGATATAATACAACACGTGATAAATAGGATATTTTTCATTTACTTGTTTTTTATTCTGTTTTTGAAACATCAGAAATATTATCAATCACTTCAGATAATTCGGATAGACTTAAATCATTTTCCTTAACTAAAAAAGAAACCAGCTCATTCATAGACCCATTAAAATAATTACTGACCAATCCCTTCAATGAAAATTTGCTGTATACTTTTTTTTCTATAATTGGAAAGTATTCATAGGTTCTTCCATAGGTTTTATGATTTAAAAAATCCTTCTTTTCTAATATTCTAACAATAGAAGAAATGGTAGAATGTGGAGGATGTGGTTCTTCCATTTTTTCAATGATCCTGCTGACAGTTGATGGGCCATAATCCCAAAAATATTGCATCACTTCCTCTTCCGCTTTGGTTAGTTTTTGCATGTGTACTTATGGTTTAAGATTTGGACAAATGTTCTATTTCTCGCAAATATTTTTTTCGCTCTCTGGCATATCGTTTATACTCTGCTTGATCATGATTGCTTTTTTCATATTTTTGATAATACCGTATCGCAATATTTTTATCCTTATAATAAATCTCTGATGCTCGGGCTAGAAAGAATAGCATCAATGGGTCATTGCTGTATTTATAGGCATCTTGGTAATGAGCAATAGCAGTCTTCAATTGATTTTTATCACTATAAATTCGCGCCAAATTCTTATGATATAAATCAAGGTCTTTAGACAGACCAGCTTCAACGGCTTTGTTATAATGAAATAATGATGTTTCTATTTCATCTTTCTTTTCATAAGCAATACCAAGATAATAATGTGCATGTTCTGGATTGCCTTCTCCAACCAAAGATTTTTCTAAATGAACAATAGCTCGGTCTAAGGAATCAATCTTTAAAAGGGAATAACCTAACATTTTATTATAATAATTATCTAAATCCAATCGGCCTTGTAGGCTTGATAAATACACCGCAGTGCTGTCATACATTTTTTGGTGGTACTTGTTTTTAGCCATCAATAGTGTCTGTTTGGTATTGGTCGAATCGTAAGCCAAGGCTGTCCATAGCAAGCTATCAATATCTTGATATTGTTTACTGGCTGTATAAATTTCAGTCAGATGTAAGATGGTATATGAGTCTCTTTGGTTTATAGCATATGCCTTGGATAAAAAAGGAAAAGCTTCAATCAAAAGGCCTGCTCTCATATATTGCTGCCCCAGCTTTCTTAGGTACAAAGCATTCAATGTATCTGCTTGATGTAAACGACTATAATACTTAATTGCCTTGGGTACATGCTCTTCTTGCTCGTATAAATTGGCCAGTTGCTTCCATGCCATTAGATTTATCGAATCTCTATTTTCCAATGCATGGAAATATGCTTTTGCTTTTTTAAAATCACCCAATCTATAAGCAGCCAAACCCGCTTTTTCAAAACAAACTAAAGAGAGGGAATCTTCTTCAATGCAATGATCAAATAATTCAATCGCTGCAGTGTATTGTTGTTTCTCATAAAAAGCGATACCCTCTTCGATTAAAGTAGTAACTGCTTGTGCATTTACTAAAATACTACTACAAAATGATAAGGCTACAAGTACAATCCAACGCATAAATCAAATATATAACTTATTATTAAGTTTTACAACGTATTTTTACGTTAATAATTAATAATGTTAGTTTTTCTCTTCACAAATCCATATTATTAACATGTCCTTTAGAGACTTCATACGAGTAGAAAAACGAATCTAAATGATGTGGCGTACCTTAGGAAAGCAATTTGGAAGAACCGAAATATCTCGCCTTCCAACCACAGATTGTTTTTGCCAAAAATCGGTATCAAACCACCATAAATCGGATCGTAAATACCAATTCTATAAGCTTAACTTTTTGCCAGACTTTTGTCCTGCATCTTTACACCATCGAAATTGGGTATACGTGTTCATCATTTCTAGTATTAACCTGAATTCCTAAAAAATAGTCGAACTCAGGTTATTAGGGGTGTTTAAAGGTAAAGGCCATGTTGTGTAAACATCATAGCCTTTTTTTATTTGGCAATAAGCTATTTTGTATATTCAAGTTTTAATCATAAAGTGAGACGATTGAAATTTTGTGTCACTAACATATCAATATTTTATATGATGAAAAGATTGACCAGTATTTGCACACTTTATCTCTTGCTGATTTTAACAATCCAAGCTCAAGTTGAAGAATCACCTATTATCCAAGAAGGAGAAGGACCTTTTAATCAAATGATCATTAGAGGTGCTACGCTGATCAATTCTACAGGAGCTCCACCGATTGGACCCGTAGACATTGTTATCGAGAATAACATCATTGTTGATATTCAAACTGTAGGTTTCCCTGGTGTAGCAATTGATTCTTCAAGACGTCCAGAATTGAAACCAGGTGGTCATGAATTAGATGTGCATGGTCAATATATATTACCAGGCTTCGTAGATATGCATGGGCATATTGGAGGGCGATGGCAAGGGGCTGATGCAGAATATGTTTTTAAACTTTGGATGGGTCATGGGATTACAACTGTTCGAGATCCATCATGTGGCAACGGATTAGATTGGGTGCTGAAGCATAAAAAATTAAGTGAGGAAAATAAAATTACAGCACCACGAATTGAAGCATATACTGTTTTTGGTCAAGGTTCTTATGATCCAATAAGCACACCAGAATTGGCCAGAAATTGGGTGAGAGAAAATGCACGTAAAGGCGCTGATGGTATAAAATTTTTTGGTCTGCCTCCAAAGATTTTCGAAGCAGCATTGCAAGAAAATAAAAAACTAGGTTTGGGTTCTGCTTGTCATCATGCTCAATTAGAAGTTGGTCGCTGGAATGTAGTACATTCAGCAAAAGCCGGATTGACCTCAATGGAACATTGGTATGGTTTACCCGAAGCATTATTTGAAGATCGTACAATTCAGGACTATCCATTAGATTACAATTATCAAAATGAACAGCATCGATTTGGAGAAGCTGGACGACTTTGGAAACAAGCTGCAGCACCTTTTTCTGATCATTGGAACAAGGTAATGGATGAATTGATTGCCTTAGATTTTACCTTAGATCCTACCTTTAATATTTATGAGGCCAGCAGAGACCTTATGCGTGCACGTCGTGCTGAGTGGCATGAAGAATATACCATACCAAGTCTTTGGCGTTTTTACCAACCAAGTAAAAAATCTCATGGATCATATTGGCATTTTTGGGGAACAGAAGAAGAAGTAGACTGGCGTCAAAATTACAATCTTTGGATGACCTTTGTTAATGAGTATAAAAATAGAGGTGGTCGTGTCACTACAGGGTCAGACTCAGGATTTATTTTTCAGTTGTATGGTTTTGCCTATGTCAGAGAATTGGAATTATTACGTGAAGCAGGATTTCATCCACTTGAAATTATTCGTTCGGCTACCTTGCATGGAGCAGAAGCTTTAGGTTTAGATGATGAAATTGGTAGTATTGAAGTTGGGAAAAAGGCGGACCTTATTATTATAGAAGAAAATCCCTTGCAAAATTTAAAAGTATTTTATGGTACTGGTGCTATCAAACTCACAGATGAAAATGAGGTCGTCCGCGTAGGTGGTGTAAAATATACCATCAAGGATGGAATTATTTATGATGCCAAAAAACTCTTACAAGATGTAAAGAAAATAGTGCGAACACTAAAGGATGAAGAAGGATTTGAAATCCGTCAACCTGGTGTAAAAAAACCATAGGTCAAGAAAATTTCCTTATTCCTTTTCCCTCAATGTTGACGAGCAAAGACATTTATAGAATCTTGAATTTCATCGGTTGAAACACTTTCAAAAAGATCGTACATGATAATTGCTATAGGGTACCTTGGTTCTGTTGGAACTCCTAAAACAATCTGTGCCAAATCAGTTTTTAAATTAGTTACAGGTTCTTCAACAATACGACCAATTTCTTGTAGATTCTTATAACAAACAATCGTCGGAATTCTATCTATTTGGTATCTCTTCTCTACTAGGACCTTGTTTGCAATTTTCTCCAGAGCCAAGAAGAGCAATGAGTTCAATTTGATTTTGAGGAATATTGCTTTCAGATAAAATCTTCATAACTCTTGGCAATTCTTTCTTACTGTCACCATACCAAGACCCAAAAAATATTTTATACGAAAGATCTGAGCCTTAGTCTTTTATAATAGACGCCAACTTTTTATCAGCTTCATAATCTTTATAATTGGATTGATACCATTCATTAAAAGGAGCCGCTTCTAAATGGGAAGAATTGATAATGCCTTGTAAATGAGTATCTCCTCATTTATTAATGTAACGTGAGTTCGAGATATAAGTGACTGGTTATCAAATAAATAACATATTAAAAAAACTCTAAAACAAAATTACCCGAACCATTTAGAATAAAATTTGACAACAAGAACTAAACTATGGTTCATAGATGATGACGTCAGATTAGCTATCGCCAAATCCGCCACATATCACAGACCCGTTACATGCTATTAAAGAAGATAAAATGGAAAAAATAATACGCTTATCAATACTCATATTCTTAAATAGTTACACAGAAAAAACAGAAGAGCAGCCTTCCGTTCCAAACAAATTTGAAGAATGTAATGACTTGTTGCTATTAGGCAATTATATTGGAGATTATTGTCTTTTTGGATTTAAATGGGAAGAAGGAAATAGCTTCACAAGTACAAGTGTAGATGTTCAAGGACCAACAATTGTAGGTGGTACAGTTTCTTTCAGCTTTCAAGAATTGCCAAATCTGGTTAGCAACCAAAGCAATTAGATGTACCAACTCAATCTTTTGAACAACTTCAAAATTGTGCTAAAGAAAATGTTTGAATTGCATTTAATGATTGGTCAAGCATGGCAAATTATAAAACGCTGACTGCCTATTGTCTCATTATTATTATAGCCAAGTTGTGTTAAGTCCGCACTTTATAGTATATCTTTAAGATTAATTCAATGTGAATCAAAGGAAAATATGGAATATAAATTTTTAGGTAAAACTGGTGTAAAAGTGTCTTCTCTTTGTTTTGGTACCATGTCATTTGGGGGCATTGCAGATGAAAGTACATCGCAAAAAATGTTTAACGATTGTAGAGATGCAGGCGTCAATTTTTTTGACTGTGCTAATGTATATGTCGGTGGTAAGTCAGAAGAATTATTAGGAAAATTTATACAAGATTGTAGAGATGAAGTCGTTATAACCAGTAAGGTATATTTTAAAACGGGAGATAGTGTCAATGCTGGAGGTGCTTCAAGATATCATGTTGTGAAAGCTGTTGAAGCCAGTTTACGAAGACTAAATACGGATTATATTGATTTGTATTTTATACATAGATTTGACGATACGACAGCTATAGAAGAAACACTGCGCGTATTAAATGATCTTATCACACAAGGTAAAATATTATATCTGGGCGCCAGTAATTTTGCTGCATGGCAGATTGCCAAAGCCCTTGGTATTTCTGCAAAAAATAATTGGTCAAGATTTGAGTGCATTCAACCAATGTATAATTTACTGAAACGCCAAGCAGAAGTAGAATTGTTACCTATGGCACGTTCTGAAGAAGTTGGTGTTATCAATTATAGCCCACTTGCAGGCGGTCTTTTGACCGGTAAATATGGGAAAAATAAAAAACCAGAGGTTGGTAGATTGCTTGATAATAAAATGTACAAGATTCGTTATGGTGCGCCTCACATGTATGAAGCTGCAGAGCAGTTCGAACAATTGGCAATAGAAGAAAATTTCAATCCCGTCTCTTTAGCCATAGCATGGACAGCTGCACATCCGGCTATTACAGCTCCAATCATCGGCGCTAGAAATCCAGAACAATTGAAAGCAAGCCTTGATGCTGCGAGTATAAAAGTGCCAGAAGCGCTGTATCAAAAAATAGCTGCACTTACACTAACGCCGCCACCTGCAACAGATCGAAATGAAGAAGTCAGCGAACATAATTATGGTTTGCGAAAATAAGATTAATCAATTCAATATTTAGAATTTTTACACATGTGTCCAAAATAAATTAACATATAAGTTTCCATATTCCATGTCCAATGTAAAAGTATCTCTATATAATCAAGTTCTACAGCAAATAGATAGAAGTATTTTTTAGAACTAAGAAAGGAGCTGTTGAGTTACATGCTGTATTGGAAACTGTTCAAGATAAAATAAGTACATAGAAACCTCGCCCAAAAGTGCCTCAAGGCTGGTCAAATTTAAAATCAAGCTTTTAATTTAAATTCAGTATTCTGAGTCGGTGGATTTGCTTCCTTTATTATGTGTTTATTAAATCTTGGCTTACAGTCGATAGGGCCTACTTTCTAAACCGATTAAAGGTAAAAATAAACAGCAGTTTTAGCTTAGAATATTACAAACTCATTCGCAGGTTAAGACATAAAAACTCTTCGAAAAATATTACTTAGAATTACACTAAACAATTACTGTTTTAGAACCTTAGTATTATAAAGAATTGCGAAATACAAGAAAATTGTATTTTTGCCGCATTATTTCACTCAGAAATTTGAAAATATGGCATTTGATTTTGATATGGTTAAAAACCATTATGCTTCTTTACCAGAACGCATCCAAAAAGTTAAAGATGTTTTAGGAAGACCCTTAACGCTTAGCGAAAAGATACTTTACACTCATTTACATCCTGATTCCCCTTTGAAATCTTATGAAAGAGGGAAAGATTATGTGTTCTTTGAGCCTGATAGAGTCGCCATGCAAGATGCCACTGCCCAGATGGCCTTACTACAATTTATGATGGCAGGAAAAGATAAAGTCGCTGTCCCATCAACCGTCCATTGTGATCACTTGATTCAAGCAAAGGTGGGAGCTGGTACAGATTTAATCGCTGCAAATAATGTCAATAAAGAAGTTTATGATTTCTTAGAAACTATTTCTGATAAGTTTGGCCTTGGTTTTTGGAAGCCAGGCGCAGGAATTATACATCAAGTAGTTTTGGAAAATTATGCTTTCCCTGGAGGTATGATGATTGGTACTGATTCTCATACACCAAATGCTGGTGGCTTAGGAATGGTAGCGATCGGTGTTGGTGGAGCTGATGCAGTAGATGTGATGGCAGGAATGGCGTGGGAACTTAAAATGCCAAAATTAATTGGAGTGAAATTAGTCGGTGAGCTTTCAGGTTGGACGACTCCGAAAGATGTGATTTTGAAAGTGGCTGGTATATTAACAGCTAAAGGAGGTACAGGCGCAATCATAGAATATTTTGGTCCGGGAGCTGTATCGATGTCATGTACAGGAAAAGGAACCATAGGTAATATGGGCGCAGAAATTGGTGCGACTACCTCTACATTTGGCTATGATGATTCTATGTCTAGATATTTAAAGGCGACAGGAAGGGCTGATATCGCAGAATTAGCAGATGGAGTCAAAGAACATCTAAATGGTGATCCTGAGTGTTATGAAGTGCCAGAAAAATATTTTGATCAGGTGATTGAAATTGACTTAACGAGCTTGGAACCTTTATTAAATGGACCATTTACTCCAGATTTAGCAACACCTGTTTCTGAGATGGCAGCTAAAGCAGCAGCAGAAGGATGGCCAACTGAGTTAGAATATTGTTTGATTGGATCTTGTACTAATTCTTCATATGAAGATATTTCAAGAGCTGCATCTATTGCGAAACAAGCTGTAGAAAAAGGGATTAAAGCCAAATCAAAACTAACTATAACGCCAGGTTCAGAGCAAGTGCGTTTTACGATCGAAAGAGATGGATTGATCTCGACTTTAGAAGGAATGGGAGCTATGGTTTTTGCGAATGCATGTGGACCATGTATTGGACAATGGGCCAGGTTCAGCGATCCTATGAATGCCCCAAAAAACAGTATTGTCCACTCATTTAATAGAAATTTTTCCAAAAGAGCTGATGGTAGTCCAAATACACATGCTTTTGTAGCCTCACCTGAATTGGTTACAGCGATTGCATTGTCTGGAACATTGGGCTTTAATCCTTTGACAGATACCTTAACCAATGAAAATGGAGAAGAAGTAAAATTAGACCCTCCAACAGGTTATGAATTGCCACCAAACGGCTTTGCTGTGGAAGATGCAGGATATAATGCACCAGCAGAGGATGGTTCAGGAATAGTAGTTAATGTAAACCCTGCTTCAGATCGAATACAGTTACTGACACCTTTTGTACCTATAACACCGAATGAAATGGTAGATATGAAAGTCTTGCTTAAAGCAAAAGGAAAGTGTACAACTGATCATATCTCTATGGCAGGACCATGGTTAAAGTTCAGAGGTCATTTACAAAACATTTCTAATAACTGTTTTATAGGCGCCATCAATGCATTTAATGATAAAGCCAATCATGTAGCAAATTATGTGGATGATAGTACAAGTGCAGAGTTTCTTGCAGTACCAGATTCAGCGAGAAAATACAGAGATGCAGGAATTGGAACTGTTGTTTTTGGTGAGGAAAACTATGGAGAAGGGTCATCAAGAGAACATGCAGCTATGGAACCTAGATTTTTAGGGGTTCAAGCTGTTATCGTAAAGTCTTTTGCAAGAATCCATGAAACGAATTTGAAAAAGCAAGGTATGTTAGGATTGACTTTCGTAAATCCTGCAGATTTTGATAAGATAAGACAAGATGATTTAGTTTCTATTTATGGATACGTAGATATGGCACCTGGAAAGACTTTATCTGTTCATTTGCATCATTCTGATGGAACTGATGATTATTTTGAAGTCGCACATACGTACAACGTAGCACAAATAGAATGGGTTAAAGCAGGCTCAGCATTAAATAAGATTAGGGAAGAAGCAGGCGTAGCTTAGATGAAGTATGTTAATATGACTAATATATTAAATGTTTTAATTAATTTGAAAATCTATTTTACTAATTAAACGAATTTAAGCTATGTTAAAGGAATTTAAGGAATTTATCATGACTGGTAATGTGCTCGATTTTGCCATTGCCGTAATACTCGCTGGTGCTGTAGGCTTAGTTGTTACAGGATTTGTAAATGATATAGTAATGCCTGTAGTTGGATTAGCTACTGGTGGTGCAGATTTTTCAGATTTACAATATATTTTAGCTCCAGCTGAACTTGCTGCAGATGGTTCTGTAGCAAAAGAGGCAGTTGCAATCCGATGGGGAAAATGGATTAATTCCATTATTAACCTATTGATTGTAGGTTTTGTGTTATTTATGATGGCAAAATCTAAAATTAAATTTATGGGTGCTGCTGAAGCTCCAGGTCCAACACCTGATCAATCATTGCTTACTGAAATTAGAGATGCTTTAAAGAAATAGAAGATAAAAAGCACAGATAAATGAAGGCTTCCGTCACAACGGAAGCCTTTTTTTGTACATTGAATTCTTGGAATTTACTATATATCAGTATATCATAGCGATCATAGGCGGGTTTCTTGCAGGGGCGATTAATACACTTGCCGGTAGCGGATCTGCAATAACCTTAAGTATCCTTACAGAAGTCTTAGGCTTACCCGGAAACTTGGCCAATGGTACAAATAGAGTTGGCGTTATCGCACAAGGCTCCTTTTCAAGTTATGTTTTTTACAAAAATGGAAAGCTAGATTTTAGAAAGGGCAGGCCAATTATTATCTCAGTAACGATTGGTGCCATTATTGGTGTACTCATCGCTACACAAATACCAAACGAACAATTCAAAACGGTTTTTAAATATTTAATGATCGTAATGTTAGGGGTCATTTTAATCAAACCTAAACGATGGTTGTCTCCTTCAAGTGTTCAAGCTTTGCCACTATGGGTATCGATTCCAATATTTCTTGCGATTGGATTCTATGGAGGATTTATCCAAATGGGCATGGGCATCTTTTTTTTAGCAAGCCTTTTACTCTTGTCTAAATATGACATTATTGAAGGGAATGCCATGAAGTCATTCACTGTTTTTATCTATACTTTATTTGTGATTGCAATTTTTCAGTATAAGGGTTTAATTAATTGGTATGCTGGCGGGATCATAGCTATTGGACAGATGCTTGGAGGATATGTGACAGCAAGGTTCGCTACTGAGTATAAACATGCCAATTTATGGGCATATAGAGTTTTGGTATTGATCGTCATTCTAGTGATATTAAAAATGTTTGGCGTCATTTCTATATAAACTCAAAATAATAACTTTAAAGGTTCACATACCGTATACTTACCCATTCTAGCTAAAATTATTTGCAAACATGATATTAGTAATGTTCTTTTGTTGAAAATTATTTGTGAATTATGAAAGTATTAAGTAACGTGAATTCGGGATATAAGTGACTGGTTATCAAATAAATAACATATTAAAAACTATCCAAAACAAGAACATCTAAACCATTTAGAATAAAATTTGACAACAAGAACTATACTATGGTTCCTAACCAATTGATTTTCAACAATTGAATCTAACGGAGAATTATTTCTAATCCCGATCTCAAGTTAAGTATGTTCTTTTTGTCAATGTTTATGACATTTAATATAGCACTGATAAGAAGAAAATAGAATATGCAAAACTTCTAACCTTTATGAATAACAATAAACATATGATGGATTATCCCTCTTACATAGAAAAGGCTAACCTCATAGGCTCAGGAGCCATAGAATCAGCTCATAGAACAGTACTACAGAATCGAATGAAACAATCAGGACAAAAATGGTCAATAAAAGGACTGCAAAATATGATTAACCTAAGAGTCCTTTATATGAGTGGGTATAAAGAAAAGGTCCGTGACCTGATTATTAATCAGGCCACTTTGTGAAAAAATGAAATGCACCTAGTCAATTGCCTTAGTTCGAATCTTAAGTCAATTAAAATGTAGAATAATTCGGCATAATTATGACGAATTATTCATCTTTTGTATATTCGTATTATATTAATCTGAGTTCAATCTTTATTATGATTACTAAAAACTTGAACTATCTTCGAAAAAAAAGAAAAATATCTCAACAGGTATTAGCAGATGCGATGCAACTTCCTCGCACTACATTAGGTGATTATGAACGAGGAAAAACAGAACCCAATATTGAAATGCTGCTGAAACTCGCAGATTATTTTGAAGTAAAAGTAGATGATCTTTTACGTAAAAATTTAAGCCATCAAGATCTAGAAATTCTTCGCTATAAAGATTTTCGAGTTTTAGCGATAAGTGTAGATTCTAATGATAAAGGGAATATAGAACTAGTCAATACAAAAGCTGAAGCTGGTTATCTAGAAAGCTTTCAAGATCCTGAATATATTAGAGAATTGCCGAAGATTAATTTTCCAAATATTCCTCATGGAACATTCCGTGGATTTGAAATTAATGGTGATTCCATGTTGCCGATTGAACCCGGAAGTATAATTATCTGTCAATATGTAGAACAACTAAAATCTATCAAAGATGATCGCACATATATCGTAGTAAGCAAACAAGATGGGTTGGTTTATAAGCGTGTAAAATTGGACGCTACAAAGCAGCGTTTAATTCTTAAGTCTGACAATGATACATACTTACCATATGATATTTCTTTTGATGAAATTGATGAAGTTTGGCAATATTACGCACACCTTAGTTTTTCTGACAGTAAAGCCACATTCAATTATATGCTCGAAGAAAAGATCAACGATATTCAAAAAAAGGTTACGGGGATTAGTGATAAGCTTGATGTGATATGGTAGAAAAAATTTGAACCACAATGACATTAAAGCCACGGAAGTTTAGGTTAAATTCGTTTTGTGGCTATTGTGTCTATATGGTAATTAATCTATATGCTAATTAATATCACCCTATTTTATCTTTTTCCCAACCAATTCCTGTCCACCTTGATTTAATTGCAAAATAGAAAATGTTCCATCGTCACCTTGTCTAAACTCTACTTGTGCATCGACAACTTTTAAAAAGAAATGAGTTTCATCTTCAGCGAATAATTCATATTTGCCTTGTCCTGTCGGTTGTCCCATTAATTTTCCTTCTTGGATGCTAATGACAATAGTAAAGCCAGGCATTAATTCGTACTCTCCAAGATATCTTTTAAGAATACTTTCTGACAAAGTAAGCTCTTTTCTTTCCACTGGTTTTTCATTTGTCTTTACAGCATCTTCTGTACTTCCATCTGCGCGATGAGAAATCATCTTAGCTATTTTTCCGCTTTCATCTCTAACAAATTCAAATAAGGTAAAAGAGTTTTTAAAGTAAAACTTATCTTTAGTATAAGGGTAGATTTCGAATAATTCTCTTCCAGCTCTTTGAGAAGTTAGGTGATTTTCTTTAACCTTAATACTTCGTTTTTCATCAGATCCGTCTATTTGATATACACCTTCTAATTCTGATAATAACTCCTTACTCATTGGGATGGTTTTCTTTTCTTCGTATTTTCCAATCTCTATTGCTGCAATCTGAGATGCGGCAAATCCAGGAGATTGACAATTACAATTTGAAAAGACAGCAACCATTACATTTTCTTCTGGCAGATAAATACCTTCGGTTAAAAACCCATTGATACCGCCCCCGTGTGAGATATTTTTGGCGCCAAATAAAATCCCTAGACCCCAACCATATCCATAATCTGAAATTTTACCATCACTTAATTTATAAGGTTGATGTGCTAAATTAAGCGTTTCTTTTGAAATAATTTTTCCACCCCATAATGCCGTATTCCACTTATACCAATCTTCAACATTCGACAATAAAGAACCTGCAGCATAAGGAAGTGTCATACTTAGATAAGCCGCGTTTACATAAGTATCTCCATCATGCTGGTATCCCGTAGCTCGATTAGGAATAATTTTTTGAAATGATCCATAATACGAATTTTTCATTCCCACAACATCAAAAATTTCTTTTTGAATATACGCTGCGTAGCTCATCCCTGAAATTTTTTCAATGATTACACCCAATAAATAATAACCTGAATTATTATACAGAAATTTCTCTCCCGGTTCAAAATTCATTGGTTCATTTTTGAAGTAATCCATCATCTCAGTGGTATTCTTATCATTCCTAGAATCAGCCATAAAAGTAGGCATGCCTGTCATACTTTGTATTCCAGAAGTATGTGTCAATAAATGTTCAATCGAAATATGCTTATTATCTGTAGGATAGTCTGGAATATATTTTGTGATGTCATCTTGTAATTCAAGTTTTCCTTGCTCCATTAATTTCAAAATAGCAACAGCAGTAAATTGTTTTGTAATAGATCCTATTCTAAAAACGTGGTCTGGATTCATCGCTATATCCAATTCAAGATTGGCTTTTCCAATGGCGCCTTTGTAAGTAATCTCTCCATTTTTTGCTACTAAAACCGCTGCACCTGGTCCATTTTCATCAAAATGACTAGCTAAAATATCTTGATATTGATTTTTTGAATTCTTTTGTGCTTGAAGTTGTGCTGTAATAAATAGACTACAAAATACTAATGCGAATAAATGATATAATTTTTTCATAATAATGTATTGTTTCATGATGGTTCAAAAAAGAGATTCTTCTATAATAGTGTACATTTTTTTTGACGAACAGTTGGTTTTGGTTCGTGAATAATTACAATATTCATTTTTTTAACGAAAGAACTGTCATTTTTTTGATCAACATACTTTATAACGATACGAAAGACCTATAATTTTATAAAAACCTGAATCTGCAAATAATAGTCGAACTCCGGTTAAAAGAAAAATGATTTCGTATTTTACTCGTCTAATTTTACTTTATGAAATCGCCATTAATTTTTATTCTTTGTCTATTATCTGGATTGTCTTATTCTCAAGAATTAGACAGTACAATATTTGAAAGTTTATCTTATAGAAACCTTGGTCCGACCAGAGGAGGTCGAGTTACTGCTGTTGCTGGAATAAGCTCATTGCCTTCCAACTATTATATGGGTGCAACAGGAGGTGGTCTTTGGAAAACAGAAGATTTTGGCATGACTTGGAATAATGTATCTGATGGATATTTTGCTACACCTTCGATTGGTGCAATACGTGTGTGCCAAAGCAATCCGGATATCATTTATGTCGGCACAGGAACAGATGGTTTAAGGAGCAATATTATTACAGGTAAGGGAATGTATAAAAGTAAAAATGGTGGCAAATCTTGGGACCATATTGGCCTATCAAAAACAGGACATATTGGTGCGGTAGAAATTCATCCAGATAATCCGGATATAGTATTTGTTGCAGCTATTGGAAATGCTTTTGTTCCCAACCCAGAAAGAGGTGTTTACAGAACAAAAAACGGCGGCAAAGACTGGGATAAAGTTTTATTTATTGCTGACACAATAGGTATTTCTGATCTTGAATTTCATCCAACAAATCCTAATATCATTTATGCAGCAGCATGGAGAGCACAGAGAAAACCCTGGACCATTATCAGTGGTGGAATGGAAGGTGGCGTTTACAGAAGTACCAATGGTGGAGATGATTGGGAGAAATTAAATGAAGGCCTACCGCAGGGATTAATTGGTAAAATTGATTTGGCTGTGAGTGCAGATGATCCTGATCGCTTGTATGCATTAATTGAGGCACCTAAGGGCATTGGTGGTCTTTACCACTCTAGCACTATAGGTGATACTTTCAATCTTGTTTCCACTAAAAAAGAATTGTTAGATCGACCATTTTATTACTGCAATGTAGACGCTGATCCTCAAAATGCAGATGTAGTATACGTCAACTCAACGCGCTTTTATAAATCTAAAAACGGTGGCAAATCTTGGAGTCGTTTAACAACACCTCATGGTGACAATCACGATATGTGGATCAACCCTTTAGACTCTATGAATTTTATTCAAGGTAATGACGGAGGCGGTAATGTTACTGTCAATGGAGGAAAATCTTGGTCTTCGCAATTAAATCAATCAACGGCAGAACTGTATCAAGTCGAAGTAGATGATCAGACACCGTACTGGTTATATGCTGGGCAACAGGATAATTCAACAACCATTTCAGTACCTAGTTTACCTCCTTTTGGGGTACAAGGGGGACAGATTGCTTATGTAAGAAATACAGGAGGATGTGAAACCGGTCCTGCGGTTCCTAAACCTGGTAATCCAGATATTGTTTATTCTAATTGTAAGGGTCGTTTCGGTGTATATAATAAAAAGACAGGACAAGAAAAAAGATATTATGTGGGTGCATCAAATATGTATGGGCACAATCCAAAAGATTTACAATATCGATTTCAAAGGGTTTCTCCTATCCATGTTTCTCCTCATGACAGTGATGTCATTTATCACTGTTCACAATTTGTACATAAATCAACAGATGATGGTAAAACATGGGAAACCATTTCTCCGGATTTAACTGCTTTTACACCTGAAACTCAAACCATTTCGGGAAGTCCTATTACAAGAGACATTACAGGTGAAGAATTTTATAGTGCCATTTATGCCATTCAAGAATCAAAGATTAAAAAAGGACTCATTTGGGTCGGAGCAAATGATGGTCCTGTCCATGTTACACAGAATGGTGGACAAAATTGGAAAGATGTAACGCCAAATATGAAACCAGGTGGCCGCGTTGATTGTGTAGAACCTTCACCTCATAATCCTGCCAAAGCATTTTGTACAGTGCTTCGGTACCAATTAGGAGATTGGACACCTTATATTTATAAAACAATGGATTTTGGCGAAAACTGGACTTTAATTAATAAAGGTATTCCCAATAATTTTCCTGTGCGTGTTGTCAGAGAAGATCCAGACCGTAATGGCCTTCTTTATGCTGGAACAGAATTTGGTATGTATGTTTCATTTGATGATGGAGAAAACTGGTTGTCATTCCAACAAAACCTTCCAGTAACTCCAATTACAGATATTAAGGTTCACCAAAAAGATTTGGTCTTATCTACTATGGGAAGAGGTTTTTGGATCCTAGATAATTTAAGTCCATTACATAGCAATACATTGGCGGTATTATCAAATAAAAAGCCCAGTCTTTTCCCTATTCCTACAGCGGTGAAAATGAGATACCGTGGTACTTCTAAAAAGACGATTCCTTACTACCCTTCTGCATCAGCAGATATAGATTATTATTTACCAAAAGGGGTTAAAAATCAAATTCGATTGGATATTCTTAATCAAAATGGTCAGATAGTAAGGTCATTTTTTAGTCCTATTAAAAAAATAAAAGAGGATAAGCAAAAGCCGAAAGAAAGAGATATGTCCACAGGATTTATAAGTCAAGGTATTAATTCAAAATTGAAAACTTCAGCAGGTTTTCATCGCTTTACTTGGGATATGCGTCATGCTGGTCCCTGGGACAAAGATGATCAAAAGTCCTTCGGTAATGGCCCTTTCGTAAGTGAAGGCATCTATAAAGTAAGACTCACTATAGATGGATCCTTGTATGAAGAGACTTTAGAAGTATTAGAAAACCCATTGGTTAAAGCCTCTGGTATCGATAGGGAGGATTTACATAGCCAAGAAAAACTCGCCTTAGATATGGTCTCATTAATAAATAAAGCAAAAAGAACTCTAGTCAGCGTAGAAAATCAAATTGGCCAGCATAAAACAACTTTGTTAAGTCCAGAAAAGATAAAGATACTACAAATGGTAAAGGCAAGTTTGAAAACAGAAGAAGGAAGGTATATGCAGCCTAAATTAATAGATCAAATGAGTTATCTATATTCGATGGTTCGGCAGGCTGATCAAGCACTTGGCACAGATGCTTTCCAGCGTTATGCGGAATTAAAGGAACAATTTGGATTGATTAAAAAGCAATTAATAGAGTAAGCTGAGATCGACTGAAACAAAGCATTCATTTTCAAATTCTATTGCCGCAAAAGGCTTAAAGTACAAAAGGAAACCTATAGTATTTTAGGAAGAAAAATAATCGCGCCACAAATAGCAGATCCGATTGCGAATAATAGTACTGCACCAGCAGCTGCATCTTTGGCTTTTTTTATGAGAGGGTTTTGTTCTGTTGTCATTGCATCAGCTAGGTATTCGATAGCACTATTCATCGCTTCAGCTCCTAACACTAAAAGGATACAAATGGTAAGCACCAACCACTCGGTATGAGATAAATGAAAGTACCAAGCTGCTATAAGAACAATTATTGCCGCACAAAAATGAATTTTCATATTGATTTGGTCGCTAAACACGGTAAATATACCTTCTAGAGCATATCGGAAACTTTGGATTCTTTGGTTCACAATTTTTAAATTTAGCTGCTATTAACAATAATTTAGGAAGAACATATAACATTTAAAAAGATATTAACCCATTGACAGTCAAAACTTTACTTGCCTATATACAATATTCAACTACTTTCTATGTTAATATATCGATAACAATTATATTATGAATCTAAAATCATTATATGGAGCAAACTTACACTCAAAACCAAATCATTCGATTTATTTACAAAGATGCACCGGTAACTGAATATTTAGAGCTTGAAAATGCAATAACTGAGGATAAATACTTATTCTCAGAATACAAATCCTTATTAAAGGCTTTTAAACTACTTCCTAAGGTAAGTTTTTATCCTTCAAAAAGAATTGTTTCAAAATTGCTGACTCATAGCGCTTTAACAACGTAGCCAGTTTTTACCGAACTGATAGAAGTAATCCCGCAGTGAATTAATTTTGCTGCGGGTTTTTAGCAAATACCCAAAGTTATGTGCTTGGGTTATTGTCAAAAGAAGTGTTTATTGACTCTGAAAAGGAAGAAGTCTGTATTTCTAGCTCCGTAATTCGTATTAATAAATCCTTGGAGATTTCTTTTCAGAGCTTCAAGCTTAGCATTTGTTTCTTTTGATCTGAATGTGTCTTTAGGGTGTAAGCTATATTATGTAGTTCTTCAATGCATGTAGCATTGAGTTGTTATACTCCATAAATCTTAGAACCCTGAGGATTTATTTCCTTTTCTCACTGGAGGTGTGTATTCCACCTTAGGTGTTTCTGGAATCAATTCCTTTACTTCTTCATCTACCTCTGCTGCAACTTCCTCAACTGCATCAACAACTTCCTCAACGACGTTCTCCGCTTCGTCTACTACAGCACCAACTTTATCTGCAGCTGCTCCTACAGCATCTCCAGGATTGCATCCAAAGCATCCTCTGCCAAACCATAACAAGGCAGCCAAGCCAAGTAGTAACAATGGTAACCACCAGTACTTCATTAACATGCCCAAACATCCATCATCATCAGATCCTCCTCCTGCTGCGGTTTCTACAACGCGTTCTCTTTCTTTATAGGAAGAGGCTGTAGATGTGGAAGCTGCTGCTGCAACTGGATCTGCTTTTCTTTCTGTCGCTACTACTTTCTTTTTGGATTTTACCGATGTGACAATCGGTGCTGCAGCGGCGGCAGCCAATGCTGCTCCTGGTAAATAAGAAGCGCCTTTACCACCTGTAATAGGACAAGACCTTGCGATTTCCAGACCGTTTCCTGCCTTTAATATGGCAAATTCTAATCCTCGATTCTTTTCTATACTCCAACGGGCTTCAATGTCTCTGTTTTTAATAACAGACATAATGCCATTATCTCTTGCTTTTTCTGAAGAGTAGCCCTCACTTCTTAAATGAATTTTCCCGTCTTTTACTGCAGCGAAATAATACTTGCCATTGCTTTTGTGTTGAAATGAAATAAAGCCTGGATGACTTTTTGATTTAGAATTATGAATCCGTTTTTCATATTCACTACAAACCAAATATTCATCAATGCCACTTGTTTTTGCAGTAGATTTAGTTGTAGTAGTCGCTGTAGTTGCTGCTGCTGCAACAGCTAATGCTGCCCCAGGCAAATACGAAGCACCTTTTCCATCTTTAATAGGACAAGACCTTGCAATTTCTTGGTTGTTACCTGCTTTTAATATGGCAAACTCCAATCCTCGATTTTTTTCTATACTCCAACGAGCTTCATTATCTCGGTTTTTAATGACGGACATTATACCATTATCTCTTCCCTTTTCTGAAGAGTATCCTTCACTTCTTAAGTGAATTTTACCATCTCTTACCGTGGCGAAATAATACTTGCCATTACTTTCATGCTGAAAGGAAATAAAACCAGGATGGTTGGCTGATTTAGAGTCATTAATTCTTTCTTCATATTCACTACAAACCAAATATTCATCTATACCACTTGTTTTAGCTTTGGCTGCAGATGCAGCAGTAGCAGCGGCGATTGCGGCCTTTTTCTCAGCAGCTTCTTTTTCTGTTTTTAATCTCAATTCCTCTGCAGCTTTGGCTTCTGCGGCTTCTTTCTCTGCTTTAGCTTTAGCCTCAGCAGCTTCTCTTTCTTCTTTGATTCTCGCTTCATCTACGGCTTTTGCTTCAGCGGCTTCTTTTTCCGCTTTTATCCGAGCTGCTTCAATAGCAGCAGCATCTGCTTTTTCTCTTTCTAATCTTTCCAATTCTTTTTGTGCGGCTTTTGCTTCTGCAGCCTCTTTTTCTGCTTTAGCTATGGCTTCTGCAGCTTCTCTTTCTTCTTTGATCCTTGCTTCATCAGCGACTTTAGCTTCTGCGGCTTCTTTTTCTGCTTCAGCTCTGGCTTCAGCTGCCTCTGCTTCGGCTTTCAGTCTTGTGGCTTCTCCATCATCTCCACCACCAGTTCCAACTATACCAGCAGCTATAGCTCCTGTACCTGCAGTTGGTAAATCAGCTCTTTCAGCTTCTGATCCTAAGAATAAGCCAACAGATTTTTGCATATCATCTTGAGTCCCATAAAAGAAACTCTTTGCCACATTATTTCCATCATCATCTTTTAAATAGAAATAATATTTACCATTCTTTGTAGGCTTTCCTTCGTAATTCTTTTCATAAGGTGCATGAATTATGGCTTTCTGAACTGCAGCTTGAGCTTGTTCTAAAGTTTCATATCCACGCACATCACTATTCATCATTAAGGTCTTTTCATTAGTCCCTTTGAATGTGAAATAATGCTTTCCGTTACCGCTTCTAAATATTTGATAGGTAATCCCATTAAAATAATAATTCCCATCTTCGAGATAGACCTTTTCTACTTTAGGTTTTTTCTCAGTAGTCCGCTTTTTACGTTTTTTCTTTTCTTTTGGTTCTGCAGGTGGAGGTGGAGCAGCGATTTCTATGGAAGCAACCCTATTTGCTGCAACCAAACCCGCTGCATCTGCAATTCCAGCACCTCCGCCAGCGCCTGACAATTGTCTTATTGCAGCATTCACATCGCCCTCAGAATCAAACCATCTACTTGTCGCTATTTCTTGATTATTGCCTGCTCTAAGGTTAAAGTACCATTTGCCATTTGGCAGTTGATTAACCTTATATCGATCTTGATTAACCATATTCCTTTCTACTGATCCAACACCATTATCACGACCATCGGTTGATGAATACCCTTCACTTATCATATAGACAATTCCGCCTACATTATATGTGAAATAATGCTCATTTTCATCCGAAAAAGAATCAAACCCCCTATTCACACCACTAGTCCTATCTTCGTAAAATTTCAATGCTTTATAATCATCTTTCTTACCATCCGTTGCATAAGGTGCCATAGCCTCATTTAAAGCTGCATCTCTTGCTTCTTTAGTGTCATAGCTATCGCTTTCTTGTACAACCTGATCATTATTATCAATAATTTGGAAATGAAACAGTTCTCCTCTTTTAAATTTTCTGGTTTTCATGAATAGCTTGTTTAGATTTTCTTATTATTTATACGACAGATTTTAAATAAAGTCTTGCTGTTAAGTGAAAAAACAACGAAATCCGATCAAAAGATAGCGATTTCTAAGAGAATTAGGTTTAAAATGCCTATCGGATTCAAAAATGGGATCAATTTTGGATACTTCTTTTCGGGATTTTCTACAAAATTCGCTATTTTGATAGATTTGACCTGTTTTCTACGAGGTAATACCTTAATCAGAGATATATAGTAATGATATTGTCAGGTGCTATAAAATATCTATTGGGGAGAAAAATGGAAATATCGCTGCGACATCGTATTTAATCCTTCGATTTTTGATGTCTGTTGATGTCATGCTGTGGCAGGTTTCTTTTTTACATCTATCCGAAGTTCCAATAAGTACAGAGATTATGAAGATGTAAGGTTATCTTTTACCATATTCGCTCGCAACACTTTAGCCCGCTTATCCTCTCCATCATGACTCCAACCTGGAGCTTTGAAAATATAACATAACTTATCCTTCCAAGATTTAGCTCGTCTTATGTCTTTGTAAATGGCACCATACTCATGACTTAAGACATAAAATGGATTGAAATTGGTGATATTACTGGTCAATCCATAAACAGGCGGTTCAGACGGCAATTCTTCTGAGAAGGTACCAAACAATCGGTCCCATATGATCAAAGTAGCACCGTGATTACAATCTAAGTATCTGATATTAGAAGCATGATGGACTCGATGATGCGAAGGCGTATTGAAGATCATCTCATACCAACCAGGCATCTTACCGACTAACTCTGTATGGAGCCAAAACTGATAGAACAAACTTATACTCAGCATAGTAAAGACCATTAAGGGATCGAATCCAAGAAGTGGCAGAGGAATCCAAAACGCATATTTATGCAAGCGTTCGAATACACCTTGTCGCAATGCCGTAGCATAATTCATTTTAATGGCTGAGTGATGTGCGACATGACCTGCCCAAAACAACCGGACCTCATGGTTGGCTCGATGCATAAAATAATAGATTATATCGTCTAAGAAAAACAGAAGGACCCATGCCCACCATTGTCGTCCAACAATATCTGCCAACGGGCTTATGCTGTGTAGAACAAAGAACAATACCAAGGCTCCAAACTTTGGTAAGATATCTACAAAAACAACAAAAAATGTCATCCACAAAGATGACTTGGTATCTTGAGCCTCAAAGAGCTCCAATCCATTGTGACGACTAATCAACCACTCAGCAACCAATGCTATTATGAACAAAGGAAGAAAAAGAAAAATCAAGTCATCCTTAGCAAATTCTTCTAGGTAAAAGCTTAGGTCTTTCATACGCTTCGTTTTTTTGAGAATCTTTGACTAAGATATCTCGCCTTTTAAATATATCGAAGCAAATCGAATAAAAGTCAAAAGGATTTATAAAGTGATTTAATTATTCAGTAAAGAAATCAATGCGCGTAATGACCTAGAAGAATTTGTTTTGGTATAATAATTAAAGATCAATGCCAAGATCGTCAAATCGATATTTTGTTTATCTCTATAGCCATTAAATTAGTATTTTGTTCTCAAATATATATGTCACTTAGGCTATAGAATGAATCAATCACTTATTGTCATTATGGGAGTCAGTGGATCTGGAAAATCCACTATTGGTAAATTACTTTCAATAGCACTTAGAATGCCTTTTTTTGATGCGGATGATTTCCACCCTGAGTCCAATATTCGAAAAATGTCAGAAGGTGGTGCACTAGATGATGTGGATCGCCAACCTTGGTTAAATAAACTACATCTCCTTCTTGTAAAACATTCTCAATTACAAGGTGCCATCCTTGCTTGCTCTGCACTCAAGGAAAAGTATAGAGTTACTTTATCAAGTCAATTGGAAATCACATGGGTATATCTCCAAGGTAATGCAGATACGATTATGAGTAGAATGCAGGCGCGCCAACATTTTATGCCCGAAAGTTTATTATCCTCACAATTTAAAGACCTGGAAGCACCCAATTATGGAATCATTGTTAATATTGCAGAAGAACCACAACAAATTATTCAAACGATCAAAGAGAAAATGAATCAAACGAAGCAATCTGAAATAGGCCTAATAGGCTTGGGTGTAATGGGTAAAAGTCTTAGTCTAAATATGGCTGATCAAGGATTTGAAATCTCTGTATTTAATCGGGAAGTTCCAGATGTTGAGGTAGATGTTGCTAAAAATTTTACAGCTGAAAATCACACTTTTAAAAACATTAAGGGTTTTAATAATTTGACCTCTTTCGTAGCTTCTTTAGAGTGTCCGAGAAAGATATTTATAATGGTAAAAGCTGGAAAGGCGATCGACTATCTGATTGAAGAAATCTTACCCTTATTGAACGAGGGTGATATTATTATGGATGGTGGCAATTCCTTGTATACAGATACAAATCAAAGATTTTCATTCTTATCTCAAAAAGGCATTCATTTTTTTGGTGTTGGCGTATCAGGCGGCGAAAAGGGAGCTCGTTTTGGGCCAGCGATTATGCCAGGAGGAGATAAGATTGCTTATGCTCATATTGAAAAATACTTGACAGCCATTGCTGCAAAAGATTTAACTGATAGAGCTTGCTGTACGTACATAGGACCAAAAGGTGCAGGTCATTTTGTAAAAATGATTCATAATGGCATCGAATATGCAGAAATGCAATTGATAGCAGAATGTTATGACTTATTACGCAATGGCGCACACGAATCACCAGATAAAATAGCTTCATTATTTGACGAATGGAATCAAGGTGATTCAAAATCCTATTTATTAGAAATCAGTGCTGATATCCTTCGGAAGAAAGAAGGTGAACAATATATCATAGATTTGATTTTAGATAAGGCTGGAAATAAAGGAACTGGTGGTTGGTCCACAAAAGCATCCATGGATTTAGGCACTGTCAATTCCATGATGTCATCTGCTGTTTTTGCAAGATATGTTTCTGCTTTGAAAGCAAAACGTGTTCAAAATGCAGGACGATTATCTACTTCAAAAATAGCGCCTTTATCTATCGTTGAAGACACATTGCGACAAGCTTATCATGCAGCTAGAATTTTAAATCACCAACAAGGTTTTGCCATTATAAATGAAGCTTCCATAAACTTTGAATGGGGTTTAAATTTATCGGAGATTGCTCGGATATGGACCAATGGTTGCATCATACGTTCTGCATTAATGAAAGAATGTATTGTGATTTTTGCAACTCAAAAAAGCCTTTTAGACTGCGATAAACTATTTGAAACTGTTGCAAAATCAGAACCTGCATTTTATGAAATTATAACGCAGGCAATGCAAGCAAGAATTGCTACACCTTGTTTACAAAGTGCGTATCAATTTTGGCTTTCCTATACAAGTGAAATTTTACCTGCAAATATGATTCAGGCACAAAGAGATTATTTTGGGGCACATACTTATCGCCGTATAGATCAGCCTGAAAGCGAATCTTTCCATACAATTTGGGAAGTCTAATAAACTGAGATCGGGTATTATTTATGGATTCTGATATAAACCAAACTTTCGTTTTGCTTGTTGAATAATCATATGGATACTTTCGAACATTTAGAAAAAATTATAACATCTCGACGTGCCGTTTTTCCTCCTCTATTTGAAAAAGGCACCATTCCTGATGAGAAGATTTGGAAAATTTTAGAGATGGCAAATTGGGCACCAAGTCACAAAAAAACAGAGCCATGGAGATTTGTGGTATTGCGTGATCTAGCATTAGATCGATTTGGAAAACACTTGGCTCAGCTATACAAAGAGACAACACCTCCAGAAAAATTTTCAGATCTGAAACACAAGAAAATTGGAAAAAAAATAGCGCAATCAGACTGTGTGATCGCCATTTGCATGAAGCGCCATGAAGGCTCAGGTATACCAGAATGGGAAGAAGTGGCCGCAGTAGCCTGCGCGGTTCAAAACCTATGGTTAAGTGCTGCTGCTCTGGATTTAGGTGGTTACTGGAGCAGCCCAGGATTTATTATTAAGCATCCAGATTTTTTTAATTTAGAGCCTGATGAAAAATGTATGGGCATTTTTTATTTAGGACTGGCACCTGCGACAAACACGCCTTCAGAAAGAGGCGATATTTCGAAAAAAGTAAGGTGGTTAGAAGAATAATTTAAAGCCTATCTGAACATTACTGATTAAGACCTTTCGGGCTCTTAAACAATTTGGTTTGGATACTCACATTAAATGTATATCTGTGATGTTTACTCCGCCCATGTTCTATAACTGCTTTGCGGTGATGAATCGTAGGATATCCTTTATTCGTGTTCCAATGGAAGTGAGGAAATTTAGTATGCAATTTTAACATGTACTCATCTCGATGTGTCTTAGCTAAAATAGAAGCTGCAGCAATGGATGTAAATTTTGCATCGCCTTTAATCACGCATTCAAAAGGGATTTTTCTGTAAGGTGTAAATCGGTTGCCATCTATCAATAAGAATTCAGGTCGAATTTCTAATGTTTTAATCGCTTTATGCATCGCCTTGAAAGAAGCATTTAATATATTGATTTTATCAATTTCTTTGGGTGTGATTTTAGCGACTGACCAGCAGGTGGCTTCTTTTTCAATGTAAGCTCTCAATTCGTTTCTTGCGTTCTTAGTTATTTGTTTAGAGTCATTTAGTAAAGGGTGATAAAAGTCTTTAGAGAGGATCACCGCTGCTGCAAAAACGGGACCTGCTAAACATCCACGTCCTGCCTCATCGCATCCGGCTTCTAGTTTGTGTTGATGTAAAAAAGGTGAAAGGTGTGTATTCGCTTTCATAAGTCTGGATCAAATGTACAACACTATTATAATTTTTATCTCCTCCTTTAATCTAAAAAATAATTACATTAATAAAAAAGAGGCTTCCAGTAATAGACAAACCTCTCTTAGGAAATTCTTTTAATTCACACGCTGTATCTGATATTCCAGATACAAACAGTGCTAAAACTGACTTACTTTTTAGCCATACATTTTAATAATTCACAAAAGGAAATATACCAAAAAGAAACTGTTTTAGGACTTTTTTACCTGATCTTTTCGCTGTTACCATTGTTAAAAATACTCGTGAATACCTGCATTCACTGCGTTTTTTGCCTTGATAGCATCTAAAACCTCTAGGTAATAAAAGCCCCAATCTATTTTCCATTTGGTATAACTGCCCGACTCAGCCTAATTTTCTGACTAGATTTCTTTAGATGATTCTAAATAGCATCTCTTTTGTTAATCTTCCCTCACGATAATGTTTTAATAATTTGTGGAGATCATCAATACCTGCTACTTTCACTAAGCATCTAATTAATCTTACTGCAAAATCGCCAGCAGGGCCTTTAGCCTTAACTGCCACTCCATCGAGTTATGTCGCAAAATGGAAAAGCAAGCGCTGTCAAGACAAGAATCGCTTCTTCTCCTTCTCCAGTTTCTTCATATTCATATTTTTCACTCTCATATTTAAACATTGGTAAGTTTGTATCATTGAATTCTGCATCCAAGCATGCACAATACTCATTAAATATTTCCATTTCAATAGAGATGACATCTCTTTTAGAATGTGGTACAGTTGTAAGCTCACCTGGCTCGCCTGGATCAGTTGGCGTAGAGCAGGTTTCGCGGAGATCAGGAAAATCTAAAAGATCTATAGGATTAGGGTCATCTACAAATTTTTTAACCAGTGATTGCTTCTTCTCTGAAATGGGTTGAAGCTCACTTTCACAGCTAATAAATAATGTAATTACGAATTATGATAGTAGTAAATTTAATCTTTTCACTGTTAAGATTTTTTCATTTAATAGAATGGTAACACTCTAAAACTATGTGATAGATTGCTGAAAATCAGACCTTTGTGATAAATGGAAGTTCTTTGTGATGAATCGACAGAATGGAGTTGTTCAATTTTGTTTTTCATCCAATATTTTGAAATTACGTGCATTTAGAAATAAGAACTTCATTTCTAAATGCTAGAATGATTGTCTTTTTTTAAAGATGAATAGTGATTCTATATCAACTAATTTTGACATCAGAATACTTACAAAATCATAGAATTATGCTTAAAACTAAACAGAGATTTTCATAAAATATGCACCTGCAAATAATCTTCGAAATCAGCTTATTTCGATAAAAATGGATTGGAAATCTTTTCCTTTCCTATCGTTGTAGCCAGTCCATGTCCAGGATATACAGTTACATCATCACCAAGAGGATAAAACTGTTCTTTAATGCTTTTAATTAAAGTATCAAAATTACCACCTGGGAGGTCTGTACGGCCAATACTGCCATTGAATAAAACATCTCCAGCAATCAATGTTTTAGAGGCAGAATGATAAAACGAAATACTTGCTGGTGAATGACCTGGAGTAAAAAGGGTTTGCAAACTTGAATTTCCAAATTCTATAACATCTCCTGCCTCAATATATTTGGCAATAGGAGGAGATCCCACATATGGAATGCCATACATAGAAGCTACTTTAATATTGGCTTCTAAGACAGGTACTTCTCCAGCATGTGCTTCTAAAGGCAATTGATATTTTTCAGATATAAATTGATTCCCTAAAACATGATCAATATGACAATGCGTATTAATAAGTCGAACAGGCTTAAGTATATTCTCTTCGATAAATGATATTAATGTGTTTTGTTCATTAGGATTGTTACAACCTGGATCTAGTATGATACACTCCTTGGAATCATCATATAACACATAAGTATTTTCTTGAAAGGCATTAAAAGTAAATAACTGAAGCTCCATTTTCTCCGAATTTGAGGCATAGATACTATAATTGATTGTAATAACCTGAGTTCGACGATTATTTGCAGATTTAGATTCTGAAAATGAAAAACGGAGGTACAATTGGATTAACAAGTGCATTTCATCTAAATTCAACGTTTTAGGTATAAATAATCATTGAATTTCAAGCATATGAAAGGTTCGCATACTGAACATTTGCAATCATATTCTAATTGTATTATTTTGAAGTCCATGATTTTTTGATATTTTGTTGAAGATGCGCAAATTATACTTTTTACTTTTTTGTCTCTTAGGATGTTCAGTTTCCAATACTTTGGCCCAAAGTATCAATACTGAATTTGGGAAAAACAGAGTACAATACACCGATGATTTTGATAGATGGTGGATGTATGAAACTGAGAATTTTATTACCTACTGGTATGGAAAAGGAAGGAACATCGCGCAGTTTGTCATCCAAATGGCAGAATTTGATCACGAAGAGATTCAAAATGTCATGGAGCATCGTATTAATGACAAAATCGAAATCATTGTCTATATTGATTTAGCTGATTTAAAGCAAAGCAATATGGGAACAACGGAAACTTTTGAAGGCATAGCAGGGAAAACAACTGTAATTGGAAATAAGATGTTTGTCTATTTTGATGGAAATCATAAAAACCTTCGACAACAGATTAGAAAAGGAATTGCCAATGCCTACCTCAATGCCATGTACTCTAGAACGAGCCTTCAAGAAATTGTTGCCAATAGTCAAAGTTTAAATTTACCAGAATGGTACGCCCAAGGCATTGTCGAATTTCAAGGCAGTAACTGGAATCACTTGGCAGAAGATGAGTTAAGAGATTTATGGCTTAGAAAAAAGCCAAACTTTAAGAATTTTAAACGTTTGTCTGCTGATCACCCGAGAATTGCTGGTCATTCTTTTTGGCATTTTATCGATGCCACATATGGCAAATCTACCTTATCAAATATCCTATATTTAACTCGGCTCAATAGAAACTTGGATAATAACTTACTCTTCATTTTGGGGATTACTTTTAAAGACCTAATTCCAGAATGGGCTGCATTTTACGAAGAATTATATGCTAAAGAGAAAGATCAATTTGAAGATGAAAGCATAGCTCAAATTCTTGAACTTTCTAATAAAACTCATATTCCAATAAGTGATTTAAAAATTAGCCCTGATGGAAAATATGTGGCTTTTGCTCAAAATGATGTAGGTAATATTAGAGTTAAAATTCACAACATAGAAACTGGAGAAGAAATCAAGCTTTTTAAAAAAGGTAGTAAAAATGAGATTCAAGAAACAGATTTTAATTACCCCATATTAGCTTGGCACCCCTCAGGAGAAGAAATAAGTATCGTTTACAATTTTAGAAATAAAATCTATCTGCGTAAAGTGTTTTTAGAAACTGGTGAAATGATTGAACAATTTTTACCTGAGGATATTCAGCGTGTTTATTCGATGTCTTATATCAATGATTTGGATTACATGTTTTCTGCTACGAACGACGGGTACTCTGATTTGTTTGTTTATTATTCCAAAGGCAGACAATACAAAAAGCTAACTGAGGATTTTTATGATGATATTGATGCACAGTATGTTTCCATAGATGGTACATCAGGGATTTTATTTTCATCCAATAGAACTAGTACTAGTTTAGAAAAAGAGAAAATTGATACCATTTTACCAATCGATAATTACAATAGTTACTTTATGCCCTTCAGTGAGGATGAGGCTGGTACTTTAATCCAACTGACCAAGACACCTTATGAAAATGAAAGATACCCTCACTTGGCAGAAAATGGGAAAATCACTTATTTAAGCGCCAACTCTGGCATGCAAAATCGACATGTATTTGATGCTATAAAAGGTATACAATACATCAACTCTAATAAATCAAGAAACATCATTAGGCATCATGCACTTCCCAATTATGATACTTACGTCTATACTTTATATGACAAAGGAAAATATATTACGTACATAGAAAAACCTGATTGGAATAAACCTGTAACCCCATATTTTACAGACTATGCGAAGACTTTAAAGTCATTTGAAACTTTAAAATCTGACCCAACATTTGGTGTGTTACAACTGGAAGAGGAAGCAGAAATAAAAGAAAATATTAAACCAGGATATTTGTTTGATTCAGAATTTGAAGATCCTAAGGAATTACCCTCTGTAAGAATAGAAACTTCAGAAAACCAATTATTTGAAGAGTTATTATTGCTCAACCCTACAAATTCTAATAGCAAATCAGACAAGAAAGTAATAAAATTTGTATCTGCAAGAGCAGTTGCTGCAAGAACTAAATTTAAGTTAGAAAGCTTCACGACTCAAATGGACAATAGTGTTTTATTTGAAGGCTTGAGGAGTTTCGCTGACGATGAAAGTGATCTTGCTGGGGCACCGATCGGACTACTTATGAAAGGTGTCGTGACTGACCTTTTTGAAGATTATAGGATAGAAGGCGGTGTTAGAATACCCACGACTTTTAATGGCTTAGAAACCTATCTGGTTGTAGATGATAATAAGCGTTTAATAGATAAACGTTTTGCATTTTATAGACGTGCAGAAACGAACACTGTGCCTTCCCAATCGATACCTGTTCAAAAATCAAAGTCCACTACATTTCTTGGATTATTCAGAGCGAAATATCCACTAGATGTTTATACAAGTTTACGTGCCACAACTTCCTTACGTTTTGATCGTTTTGGCTTACTTAACTCTGACGAATTTTCATCTCTACAAAATGTAGAAAATGAAAAACGATTGAGCTTAAAATTGGAGTATGTTTTTGACAATACGATACGAAAAGGAGAAAACATATTATTTGGGACACGGTACAAGTTTTATGCAGAAGCGATCAATCGATTTGACATATCATTTGGCAATGACCAAACTTCATTTGACCTCAGTCGAGGCTTTACAGGATTATTTGGTGCTGATGCCAGACATTATCTCCCCTTCTTAAGGCACTCTATATTAGCTTTGAGAGGTGCTGCAGCAACCTCAATTGGAAGTGATCGTATTTTATATTATGTTGGAGGAGTCGAAAACTGGATGTTTAATCAATTTAATAATGAAATTGGCACACCTAGCGACAGAACTTTTGCTTATCAAGTACTTGCTCCGCACTTAAGAGGATTTAAATACAATATTAGAAATGGTAGTACCTTCGCACTCGCGAATACGGAAGCCAGAATTCCAATTTTTAAATACTTTTCTAAAGGGGATTTAAGATCAACCTTCCTGAGAAATTTTATGTTGGTTGGGTTTTTTGATATTGGAACAGCCTGGCATGGACTAACACCTGGTTCAACAGACAATCCAATAAATACGGCCACAATCTCTCAGCCGCCGGCACTTCAAATAAATGTCCGATATTTTAGAGATCCATTAGTCCTCGGTTATGGCGCAGGACTTAGAGCAAATCTCTTTGGATATTTTATTCGATTAGATTATGCATGGGGCATCGAATCTAGATCTGTCCAGGATCCTAGATTATATTTTGCAATTGGAAAAGACTTTTAACCATATTTATAGTCGAATTTTGTTAACCCAACTTGGCTATTTTAAATTTTAAAAGTCTGAATTCCAGTACCTTATGTTTTGCGCGGCACACTACAAATTATACTATTATATTTTAATATACATATATTTATAATATATATATTATATATATTATACTTATTATCAAAAACTTACACATATAATATACCTAAATATAATAAATAATTGGCAAATATTTACTCTTATTCTAAGAAGAATAATGAATTATTTAGTTGATATTCAGGCAATTATGCGATCTTTTCAGACAGACACTAAGTAAATCTGTCATTCTAAGCGTAACCTACGCAAAGTCAAGGATTTTCGAAAAGAAGTCTTTGAGACGCTGCATTATAGTATAAATGTCATTCCGAGCATAGCTTTAGCGGAGTCGAGGAATAGGAGGATAATCCACAAACCCAATTTCGACCTTGTGGAGAAATCTACAAATAGGTAGGAAATGTGGAGCATCAAGGTTCAGGTCGGGAAAAAGTAAAGGACTTGACCACTAATCCAATGCTTACTTTTTCTTGCCTTTCTTATCCTCTTCTCTTAACCAGTGCAACAACCAAGGAACATTATAACTGTGGGTCCAGCCATAGACTCTCATGCCTTGCGTAATACTCCAGTTCACCCCAAATCTAGACGCCTTAGAAAAGTCTCCTTTTTTCGGCATATGATCGGCTGCAAGCAAGGCTTCAGCAATTTTGCCTTGAGTCCCCAATTCAGCAAAACTGGCTTCTAATTTTTCAGATTCTAGACTCTTTGCACGATGTTTCGCCTCTTCTAAAAAGCTCTGATTTCCAGTAAATTCATATCCAATAAGTAAGGGATGAATAGAAGCTAATAATGACTCATATTCATGATTGTATGGTGGATTATCTCTCACCGCCCTCGCATGTCTAATGAGCGATTGGCGTACCCTTTCTTGGCCTGTGAGCTGATAATACTTATAGAGGCCGTGCGAGATATAAATTTGACTATATCCATATCTATCAATGACCAATGCATCATATTGATCGGGGCCATTTTGTAGGGCTACGACCCTGTCGACGCGATCATTGAGATCATCCAGATATCTTTGATCTTTGGTGGCATCCCAGGCCTCAACCAGATTCCAAATAGACAAATACAGCCTCCGCCCTGTAAGGTCATGGTCACCCCATATTCGGCGTGTATATGAATCAGCAGTCAGTCGAGCGATATCTAAACCTCTATGATATCCCGTGAGATAATATGAAGCAACCCAACCTTCTAGCCACACATGAGCACTAAGGATCGCAGACCAATGTTGATTGGCATGTCGTCTTCCTACGCCAAGATAAGGTGTTGCTTGATTTTGATTGTTTTGATTTTTCCACCAGTCTAATGAAGGATTTGTGTCTCCATAATATTTAGGATTTGTAGGCCAATGAATATTATCCACATCCATAGTATGCCGACTCATGGCTTCTGCCGCTTTATAATACTTTGGGTTACCAGTTCGCATAAACTGTAACCAATATTGAAAGTCTACCGCAGGCTCATTGTTGATCCATCTAAACCAATCTCCTCGTCCGTAGTAGTTTTTTTGATCTCCATAGTCAAACATGCCATACCAAGGCTCCCAATGTTGATTAAAAATATTCCAATCAAATTTATATTCGAGTGACCTTTCCAGTGCGGAATGACTCTTTGATTCTGGAGAAAATTTGCCATATACCGTACTATTACTATACGCTTCCGGAGCAGCATGTGGTATGGGTGGATCAATAACATAATCTAGTGTTCTTTTTAGGTCATCTATACTATCTGATGCATCATGGAAAAACATGATGAGCTCACTCGTTTTCGTCACTCCCTGTGCCATATTAGCTACCATCTGTTGATCTCTTTTTCCGCTGCTTCTAGCGAAACTCATTGGGTCTGTATTTGGCGACCATAGAAATGCGGTGCAACTTCCATTGTCGATATCAAAACTAATTTCCTTTGGGAATTCTTCAATAAAATTTTTTATTCCAATACTGATGCCCCACTTTTCACCTGAAATATCTGACCAGCCTTCAAGCTTATCCACATTAATATGCTTTTTTTTATGATCAGAAATTGTTCCTACGAAACCACTTATTCTGGTATCTTCTGTAGAATTTGGAACTGGTGGTACACGATTTGGTTTTGGCCCATTCTGCAAAACACTGAAGGTTTTTTGATCTTGTATTTCTGTAGTGAAAAGTTGAGCGTTATTGGCATCATACCAGTCTCCCTGCAGATATCCCGATCTAAAAGTCTTTTTACCTGTAAGTTTATAGTCGAGCGTTAAGCCAGTAGCCTTAATACGGTCATTGGGCTCCAGCCAACCTTTATCAGCACTTGTAGTATCAGGTTTCATGAGTCCATCCGCTAAAGCGACCATCATATGTTCTCCTTCCATCGGTGTATGCTTGTCAGGCTCTCCAGTATAGGTAATTGTATGGTAGACTTTGATGTAAGATTTGCCAGCATAAACATGTATTCTTATGACAAAAGGAGAAGCATTATTGTCTTCATTAGCGTATGTATACTCGCCTTCTACTCTTAGGATACTATGCAAAGGTCCTGAGCCTTTTTCTTTTACTGATCGATGAATGTGTGCCGTAGAAGCATCTATACCCGCATCATCTAAAATATCTAAAAATGAACCTCTATTATTTTTGCTTATCGCAATGGTGTCATTGGTATCGTAACCATTGCCATCTAAATCTAACATTACATCATCTATAAATCCACCTGTTCGTTTATTCACAGTAAATCGTAATAGCCCGGTTTCTACGATTGCTGGTTGACCTTTTCGTTGGCCATTTTTAATTTTTATTCTAGGTCCTTGGATTGGGGCTCTTCTTATTTCAGGGCCATATTCTAAAGTATATTCATCCCCTTCTTCTGCAAAGAAGAAAACCCATATCCATTTCATGCTATAATCTACAGGTTCCCAAGTCGTGACCTGAGTAATCTGAGACGGAACTTCTTTTCCTTTACTATTCAATACTCTCGCATGATCAGGAGATAAGAGTTCTCCCTTTTTGAAAGGTATGCCTAGCGTAATGGGTGCACCCTCCAAGTGTTGCTCTACAGTAATAGGAATTTTATTTGCAGCAGAAAGACTTAAAGTACTTATTACTATTAATATGATGATGTAAATTATCTTACCCATTTAAGTTCGTTTTATGGTTTTCCAAATTGTCCAGATATAATGCTGCCGCTCCTAAAACGGGAATATTGGGATTATTAGAAACATTGATTTTGAAATTCTTAATCGAAGGTGTGAAGGCAAAGTCTTTTATCGAATGAGCTACGGCATCTTTATAAAAGTTGTAAGATTTACTAACCGAACCTCCAAGTATGATAGCCTCTGGATCATAGGCGTACATGATCGCTTTAATGGCACTGCCTACATGTTTTCCAAATTTATTAAAAATTTTAAGTGCTGTTTTATCACCAGAAGCTGCCATTTCTGACAATTGCTCGCCTTTCATTTTATAGTTTCTTGTGAAATATCTCCCCGTGCAGTAATGCTCATAAAAGTGCTTTTTATAGGGCATCATACCGAATTCACCGCTACCACAGTAAGCTCCATTATAGAGCTTATTATCAATGATAACGCCTCCCGCCATACCTGTTCCTATTATCAATCCTATAAAATTTTTATAGGCTTTTCCATGGCCAAAATACTTCTCGCCTATTGCAAAACAATTGGCATCATTATTCAGATAGACAGGAACATCAAACGCTTTCTCTAATACTTTTTTTAGATGGACTTCTTTCCATGATGGGATATTTACTACATCGTAAACAATGCCTTTTTCAATATCACAAACACTTGGAATTCCTAAACCTATTCCTTGAACATCTTTACTCCAAACTTCTTTAATGGCATTTATAAGTTCTGTTAAAACTTCCCTTTCTGTACCAGTCGCATTAATATTGGATTTGTATTGATTTAAATTTTCACTTCCATCTAGAACTTCATTATTGATCTCTGCCACTTGTACTTTAGTTCCGCCCAAGTCAACGCCAATAATTTTTATCTCACCTCGTTGTGAATTCATTCGCTAGATTTTGTCATAATTTGATTTGTAATCAATGGCTTAGACCAAAACCCAATACTCATTATATATCCTAAAGAAATGAACACAAATAACATTCCTATACGCAGTCCAAATGCATCTCCTAATGTGCCAACTATAAGTGGCAATATCGCGCCACCTGCAATGCCTGTGACTAATATACCAGAAAGAGAACCATGATGGCTGGCTATAGAATTCAATGCCAGTGAAATGATAATGGACCACATCACTGAGGCAAAAAATCCGACCATTGGAAAAGCGTAAAGCGCTACACTTTTGCTACCAAAAAGTGCGATACCCAGTGATATAATTGCAGCCGCAGAGAACCCAATTAATACTTTTCTGCTGTCTACTAATTTCAAAAGTACAAGCCCGAGTACAGTACCTGCGGTCATCAAACCCCAGAACCATGCTACTGTTCGAGCACCGGTCGTTTGTGGATCTACATTATGATATGTCTGTAGAAATTCCGATATCCAATTCGCCACGCCTTGCTCTGATCCTACATAGCAAAATATTGCTAGAAAATACATCCATACCATTGGCTTTTTGAGCAACATAATATGTGTATCCATCGCACCTACTTTCTCATCTTCTTTTCTTTCTACCGATGGAAAGGAAGTGACCGCGATCACAACGACCATTAATAATGATACTCCCGCAAAAACCCAATACAATGAAATCCATGGCAGTTCACTGGGGACCAAACTACTCATCGTTTCTAAAAACCATGAGGACGTATCACCTTTTTTTAAATTGAGAACCAAATAGGAATACACTAATGGACTTAAGAAGGAAGCCAAACCAAAAAACAATTGACCGATCACTGAAGTAAAAGCAAAATGCTCTTCACCTCCAGCAATTCTCAGTAAGGGATTGATCGCTACTTGAAGCATCGCCATTCCCGAACCAATAAGAAATAAGGAAACGATATACATGGCATAAGTAGGACTAGAAGCAAAAATGAATGCGCCCAAACTACTTAATAAGAAAGCAATAACCATGACACTCTTTTCTCCAAATTTTTCGACGAGAATACCACTTGGAATAGACATCACACCATAGGCAATAAAAAATGCGAATGGGAGTACAGCTACCATCGTTAAACTGAGATTATAACTGTCTATGATGTCAGGAACTAAAGGGCCAATAATATTGGTCAAAAAAGATATCACAAAGAATATCAAAATGATGAGTCCTACTATAAAATAATTACGCTTCATCTAAGATTATTTATGTCTATGGTCTAAGCTGTCTTAGCATGGGAAAGAATTTTAAAATATCGGCATTGGTTGGCTGAAATCCATATTCGGCAATTTCAAATGATTCTATATATTTTATATGCTTTGCTTCTTCTTCTCCATACCATTTTTCTAATGAAGCCATTCTTTCTGGTGTCATCTGACCTGGATTTCTTTTAACTCTTTTGGCTAGCCAAGCAATTCTTTCTTTCCTTCCTTTCGGTACTTTAGAAACACTCTCTTCGCGGCCATTCGTCCATGGTCCCCATTCATACATCTGAGACTCATGAGCATCTAATCCACCTAATTTCAAATCTATCACTTCATCTATTGCGACTACAATATCAGGCGTGTGAGGATATGGCTTTTGAAAATGATCCTGCATATATAGGAACAATGGATTTTTAGCCAAGGGTGGCGTGTCAGGACATACATTAGGTACGATAACCATGTAGGATGCATCCATGACGACTTTACCCGCATTTCTATGGTCAGGATGATAATCATTCGTTCTTAAACCTAGAACAATGTCAGCATCCCATTCCCTAATCGCACGAATTACTTGATGCCTTACATGTAAGGTAGGCATGAGTTCTCCGTCATGATTATCCAGTGTCTCATATTCTGCAATGCCTAATCTTTTTCCCGCTTCTTTTGCTTCTGCTCGACGCCGATTGCCGAGCGCTCCACCTCCTTGTGATTGATGACCTGCATCACCGCTGGTCAATGCAAGGAATTTCACATTGTGTCCCATCTGAGCAAAAAGAGCTGCAGTACCACCAAATTTAGAATCACAATCATCAGGATGTGCTCCAATAGCAATAATATTTAGTGGTTTAAATTGGCCAAATAATGTGAGCGAAACGACTAAAAATGCAATCGGAATAATATAAAACTTTCTCATTCTTTTTTAATTGAATTGAATAATGATTTGTTATGCAAATAAAATTTCCCCACAATTTCTGTGGGAAAATATGTATTTGAAAATCGTAGATAATCGATATTACTAGTACCCTGGATTTTGAGTGAAATTAGAATTCAAATCCAGTTCTCTCTGTGGTATAGCAAATAGTAATTTGCCATTTACAGATTTTCCTTGTGCTGCCATTACTGATTCCGCTACGCCAAATCTCAATAAGTCAGCCCATCTGTGATTTTCAAAAGCCAACTCTACTCTTCTTTCATGCAGAAGCTTTTCGTCAAACGAACCTGGTGTATTACCATCTATTGGAGTCAATCCCGCTCTGACTCTAACCTGATTTATTAGATCGTAGCCTTCTGCACTTTCTCCAACTGCTTCAGCTAACATCAGAAGCACATCTGCATATCTGAATACTACCCAGTTATTAGGTGCATCATCGTCTGAGAAAGCATTGGTGGATCCATATTTTAAAGTCCATGGACTGATTTCGGTCAATCCATCTATCAAATTGAGACGTGCATCTCCTGCCTCATATTCCGCTATTAAATCTACTTCTGGAATATTTCTTTGCCCAGAAGTTACTGCGGCTGACAGCAGCCCGTGAAATTGATTTGTGAAATTGTTACCTTGATCTCCAAATCCACCTTCAAATTCTACTTCAAATATTGACTCAGAATTGTGCTCATTATCTACACCCCAAAGATTTGCATAATCACTGACTAAACTGTATCCTCCGACTTGGCGAAGCGCTATTGCTGCATTGGCTTTATCACCTACGGTAAGATAGACTTTGCCAAGCAAGGTATTCGCAGCGCCTCTTGTGGCTCGCCCAACATCTGATCCACTATAACTTGCTGGAAGCTGTGATGCTGCGCTCGTAAGATCGGTGATCAACTGGCTAAAAACGACATCAGCGCTGACTTGAGTGTGTTCCAATCCTTCACTAACAGAAGACGTTTCTGTGACGATCAATGGGATATTTCCGAAGCCAACAGCTAAGTGATAATAATACAATGATCTAAGAAACAGTGCTTCACCAATATATTGAGATTTTAATGAAGCATCCATATCTATCGCATCTATTCGGCCAAGTACGATATTGGCTCTAGAGATTCCCAAATATGAATCATTCCATGCTGCTTCAGTGATGTCACTTGTAGAAATGTCAGTGAATTTGTCAAAAACAGTTATCTCTTCAGCAAGTCCAGTACCATCCCAAAATGTATTGTCTGACCTCAATTCTTGAAGAACCCAATAGCTTTGGTTATAACAGCCATCAGCTTTTAATGTATTATAAATGGCACTAACTGCCACCTCCATATCAGATGCTGTGTTATAAAAATTACCAGCATTTCTTTGAGATATAGGTGCCAAATCTGTAAAATCATCTGAACACGCCATGAGGCATGAGATGATGAAAAATGATATTATATATTTAGTTTTCATTTCAAATATTTTTTTGATGGTTCGTATTAAAATGAGGCATTGATGCCAAAAGTCAATACTCTGGATAATGGATATGCTCCATAATCTTCACCTTGTACATTCACATTATCTTCATTATTATTCACTTCTGGATTATATCCTAAATAATCCGTGATCGTAAGTAGGTTCGTGCCTGACACATAAAGTCTAAGGCTTGAAAATGTTTCACCAAATGCTGATTGAGGAAATGTGTAGCCCAATGTCACATTACGTAACCTGATGTATGAAGCATCTTCAACTTGATAATTAGATGGCCTATTATTGCTATTACCTGTTTGCCTATTGGCTCTAGGAATTTCTCCATTTCCTATATCTGAAGGCGATCTCCATCTGTTTAACCACTCGGCATAGCTATTATAATTTGCTTCCCCATTACCCATATGTCTTCTTGTCAAGTTCAATACTTCTGCTCCTTCCACTCCTTGAATTAAAAAACTAAGGCTCAATTTTTCATATGAAAATGTATTGGTAATTCCATATGTAAAATCTGGCAAATAGTTTCCTACTGTAGTTCTGTCAGCCGCATTTATAAAGCCATCTCCATTGATGTCTTTCCATCTGAAATCTCCAGGCCTTGGTGTTGCAATTTGATCTACAGGGCCCACATCGATTTCTGCCTGTGTCTGATAAATACCATCTGTTTGGTAGCCAAAATAACTTCCTACAGGTTCGCCAATCTGCGTGATGTGACGATTACCCGCACCACCAGAACTTAATATAGGATCACCTGATGGGCCTAATTTTGTAACCTCATTATCAATGGTTGAGAAATTTAAATCTGTAGTCCATCTAAATTTTCCAGTCGTATTTCTACTTGTCAAATGGAATTCGAATCCCTTATTTACAACTTCTCCAATATTGGTCAAGGCATTAGTAAAACCTAAGGCTGCAGGCACCTGAACTGCTAATAAAAGATCTGTAGTCGTGCTTTTAAAATATTCTACAGAACCATAAATACGATCTTCTAAAATTCCAAAATCAAGACCGATATCATAAGAACTGGTCTTCTCCCAACTTAGATCTTGGTTACTAATTGTCAAAGGTGCTATTCCATTATTAAGCGCTCCTCCAAAAGTATAATTTGATTGAGTCAGCAAACCAATTGAGGCATAATTTGGAATTAAAAAATTACCTGTTTTTCCCCAACTCGCTCTTAACTTTAGATCACTAAGCCAGTCTGACTTTATATCATTAGAAATCCTATAACCGATGGAAGCTGATGGAAATATTCCTGTTTTATTTCCTGCGCCAAAACGCGACGACTTATCAGATCTTATAGATGCCGTTACTAAGAATCTGTCTTTGTAATCATAATTTACCCTCGCTAACATAGAAACTAAGGACCATTCTTCTTGCGCAGCAGTTCCTTGTACGACCTGTCCACCACTCACTGTAGGGACAAGATCATCAGGGAAGTTATCTGCAATGATGGTATTGATATCAATTTTCTCTTTCTGCGCTGTAAATCCAGCCACTGCATTAAATGAGTGATCTACTCCTATCTTAGTATCATAAGATAAAGTCTGCTCTGCCACCCAACTTACACTTTCTGATGAACTCGATTGTCCATAAGGCTCACCACTGGTAGCCGTTCTATAGAGAAGACTATTTTTTCTAAAGAAATTTCTTTTATAATTATTGATATCAATACCCACATAGGTTTTGAATGTTAAATTATCTTTAAAATCATATTCCAAATAACCACTACTGAAGGTTCTAAACTGTGTTAATTTGTCATCAATGGCCTCTATTATAGCTAGTGGATTACTTGCCGATGTCATAGAAGATCCCTGTCCATCGCTGGTCAGCAGATAACTTTGATTATCTAACTGGTTAGGTGTACCATCATCATTTAATGGTCTAACCGTAGGTGAATGCACGATACCAGAATAAACAATTCCTGGAGGGCGGGCAAAGTATGGTGAACCAGCAGGAAGTTTATCTGACGAGGTATAAGAAGGATTTAGATTAACGCCAACTCTTAATTTCTTACTAATATCTGCATGTAAGTTCATTCTAAAACTGTAGCGATCAAAACCTGACTTTTCTATGATCCCTTCTTGGTTATAAAAATTACCTGCCAGATAGTAACTCACATTATCGGCTCCGCCAGAAACTGAAAGATTATGACTTTGGAGTCTTGCTGATCTGAACATTACATCTTGCCAATCTGTATCCGTTCCATCTGGATTTTGTATATCATCTGCTAGTCTCCAAGCACCATTCGTTCTGACTGAGTTTGGATCATTAGCATTGGCACCAGCTGGTCCATTTTGGATATAAGCATTATTTGTGGCATCCGTATTATAATCTATAAGTTCAGCTGCATTCATAAGGTCTAATTTATTGGCCACAGATTGTGTGCCTACATAGGTATCATATGAAATAACAGGCTTACCTTTTCTACTACCCGTTTTAGTTGTAATAAGAATAACTCCATTAGAACCTCTAGAACCATAAATGGAAGCCGAGGAAGCATCTTTTAGAACCTGAATCGAAGCGATATCATTAGGGTTGAGCGTTCCTAACGGATTGGCTGTAGGTGGTCTAAATCTTCCTGCACCTCTTCTAAAATTATCTCCTTGAATTCCGAGATCCACATTTTTAGAAACAGGAAAACCATCAATAACATAAAGTGGTTCATTGCCCGCAGTTATAGAGCCTACACCTCTTACTCTTATTGTTGGCCCAGCTCCAGGCTCTCCACTTGTTTCACTTACCTGCACACCAGCCATTTGACCTTGTATGGCATTTTCAAAATTTGTGACAGCGATATCAGAAATCTGACTTGCAGAAATCGTAGCTACAGATCCAGTTATATTCCTTTTTTGCTGTCTACCATATCCGACAACGACTACTTCCTCTAAAGCATTAATATTTTCTGACAAGATCACATCTATTGTTGTTCTTCCATCTATGGAAACCTCTTGTGTTGTAAATCCCAGATAGGCTATGACTAGTGTTGTTGCATCATCTGGAACCGAAAGCGAGTAGGAACCGTCAAGGTCTGTGGCTGTTCCAATTGTTGTCCCTTTTACTTGAATATTCGCTCCAATAAGTGCTTCTCCATCAGAACTTCTCACAGTTCCACTTATCTCAAAATTTTGGTTTAGTACTATAAGAGATTCTGTGATGTTCAGAAGCTGCGCCTTCTTTTCAGTACTTGTTTTTTGCAAACTTAGATTTCCTTTTTTCTCCAGCTTCTCTATTTGCTTTAATTTTCGTTCTAATTTTTTAGCATTCTTTACACCCTTTTTATTGGTTTCATGGATTACGAAATATTTCGTGCCAATGGCTCGGTATTTAAAACCTGTGTGGGTTAGTAATCTGTCTACTGCATTTTCTAGGTCTTCACTTTCTTCAAAATCAAAAATAACTTCAATGTCTTTTAATAACATCGTTTCATAGGAGAACGCTACGTTATATCGCTCACTCATTTCATCTAACACATCGATGAGTTGTCGAAAATCAGAGTTAGATTCTGCATAAACTGCTGGCAACCAAACTGCGAGCAATACACAAAAAAGTAAAATGAATTTTGGCGGTTTGTAAAATTTTGAAAGTGTCATAATATTAATTTGTTTTTCTAAAAAAATGATTGTTTCTAATACAATCAGAGTAATATAGCTTATGCCATTTTATTGTACCATATATTGGTTTTCTTTTTTATCAATGTTTAAGTTGGTCACTTCTTTAAGGACAGCAAGAGTCGTCTCAAAATCATTAACAGGTATTCCAATCGTAAATTTTCTGGTCAAGTGTTCTTCATCCAGTACATGAAATGTTTTACCATAGATATCCTCTACTTTTTGTAGAATCTTAGTCAGAGGAATGTTTTGCATATTGGTGATGCCATTTCTCCAAACTATGGATTCATATTTGTTGAATCGATCTCTTTCTTTGTTCTTAGTCTGAATGGAATAGGTGACAACATCACCAGGTTCCATATGCATCTCTTCCACTTTTTCTTTAAGATCAAGCCTTACTTTTCCTTCTTCTAAAAATACTTGTGTCTGCTCATGTAATGTGTTCACGTTAAAAGCCGTCCCAAGTACTTCTACAGTAAGATCAGTGGTAATGACATGAAATTTTTGTCCTGTGTGCGCTTTCTTTGCTACCTTAAAAAAAGCTTCACCCGTAAGCAAAACTTCTCTGTCACATCTGTTGCACCAATTTGGATTATACGTAATCTGAGATGCTGCGTTCAGCTCGACAATAGATTCATCAGGAAGATTGATTGTTTTTGTTTCAGCATATGCTGTAGCAATGGTTATGGTTTTATTAGACAAATACCAATTCCAAGTGAGGACTCCCGCTACGATTAACAATGATGCTGCTATAGCAATACCGCTCAGCCATCTGGTTCTAGTTCGCTTTAAATTTACCGTTTTTGCAATCGATGTGGTATTTTTCACAAAATTAATTTTTGACATTGTATTGGCCAATATTACGTCAGAATCCTTATTGTGAAGCTTAGGATAATCTTCCAGTTCTATCCATAATTTCTGCATTATTTGGTCAGAATTATCGGTATCAGAATTCTTCATTGCTTTCAATAATTCTATGAGTTCTTTCTCGGAACATTCACCTCTGAATAATTTTTCTATCAGAATTTTCTTTATATCCATTTATCGTTTAATCTGCTTGCTTTACTTATTTATCCGAATAAAATATTGAAATGGATTACTCAAAGGTTATTTATTTTTTAAAAAAATCGGTTTTTAGCAAATAAATATTTACCATTGCAAAGACCAATTGTTTTATAAAATGAAACAAAGTGAGGCATTACATTTACTAAAACTGCAGAACGGAGACATTGATAGCTTCCGTTGGGTCTATGATAAATATCATAACAAGGTTTATCATTATTGTTTCAGATTCATAAGAAAAAAGGAAATAGTAGACGAGATTACATCTGATGTATTTGTTAAAATTTGGAATAAAAGAGATCAATTAAAAGTAGATAAACCTCTTAGTGGTTTGCTTTATAAAATTGCAAGAAATTACTGCATAGACCATCTAAGAAAAGCAGGAAATTCTTTAGAGCTCCAGACCTTATTCTTAGGCCATTATAAAGAAAGTTTAAACAATCTTATAGAAGAAGAAATACAATTTAAAGAAAGCTTACAAGTCATTGAAAGAGTAATAAAAACACTTCCTCCGAAAAGAAGAAAGGTGTTTCAGATGCGATTTAAAAATGACATGACAAATGACCAGATTGCAAAAGAATTGGATATTTCTCCGAATACTGTCAAAGTCCACCTAACCAAAGCATCAAATTTTATTAGAAGTTATTTGTACACACATTCTGATGCGGTGTAGTAACTGAGCCTCCTTCTCCTTTCATACAGTTTTTATATCTATCTATCCAAAGGCTACAACTAAACACGCATAGCGATTTCAGTGGAGTGATTGGTGTTTTGATTGTAAATCCATGAAAAACGGGGTAATAGTGAAATTTATTTTTCATGATTTTTACAAAGCCCTCCTATCCGATTTTGATAAATCGATTCCATCCTTCTGTATTGACATCTAGTCAATACAATCCTTCAGACCTCGATGTCCTGCCAAATAAAAACTCATATTATAAAATTTACACGACACTTCGTACCAGACTAATCATCTATGACACCTTCAGCGTCATTGTGCTTACTTCTGAAATTCCTTACGTGTAAGTTTGGCTAAAAGGTTCTTGTTTGATATCTACTTCTTAAATACAATATTGTCAGAGTCAAAGGTTAAGGTAAAATGATCTTCCAATAATATTAATGTGCCTTCTTCATCAATAAGGAATGCTTTATATCCTTTTTCCAATAATAAAGAAACAGCATTATCGTGTGCCGAAGAATTCTGTTGTATTTCTAGTATTATAACTGGGTGAGAACGATTTATGGTTTGGTCAAAGCCACGTAAAACCATTTCCTCAGAACCTTCCACATCAATCTTAATGAGGCCGGGCTTGATATCCATACTGCATAAACGATCACCCGTTTGTCCCACTATTTCAATGTTTTTCAAATCTAAGTTTTGATACCATGATTCCTTTTGATACTGGTCATGATTCAAAGCATTATTCTCCAAATATTTTACAGGCAATTCTTTAAATTCTATTTTGCCATTCTGGTCGGTTAAGGCCATATTGTACAATGACACCCTAGATTCTTCTTTACAATTTTCATTTAAAATATTAAATGAAGTTGGTGAAGGCTCTATCGCTAAAATTTCAGAATTTTTAGTCATGACTTTTGTTGCCAACAAAGTGAAAAACCCAAAATGTGCACCAACATCAATAAATACCTCATGTTGCGGTAATTCTTTTAAAAGATATTTTGCCAACCTTAATTCAGAATCATGTGTTTTACACCCAAACAAAAATATATCTTGTGAAGAAGGCAACAATATTCTCATTGAAGTTCCCATGATGGTTTTTACTTCAACAATTTTTTCTGAAGGAATCAATCTATACAAGAGCAATTTTAAATACGCCTTCCACCTTCTTACAATTCTTTTTCCTTTTGACGCTATGATCAATCGATGAATTTCCTCCAATGCTAGCCTCATTGATTTGACTGAATTCATTGTGCTGTCCTTTTATCTTGAGTCTTAATATCTATAGCTAGGACTATTGCAATACTTATAAAAAAAAATGATCCAAATTTAATCGCTTCTATCATGTCATTAATTAATAAAACTGCCATTGCCATGATGAGAATAATTAGTGCTGCCATCAATATATCTTTTTGGAAAGAAGGCAGCAGTCTATGATACACTTGTTCGCCACGCCAAAGTGTAAATAAGCAAAAACTCACAAATATGAACATACCCATAATACCCTGTTCTACTAAGGTCATTAAATAATAATTATGGATTCCTGATTTATCTGGATTGTGACTGACATATGTTTTAAACTGCGTTTGTGTATAGGCTCTGTATGTAAAATAAAAGGTGCCAGGACCAAATCCTAACCAAGGCTTATGCTTGAACATTTCGTATCCTGCAACCCATCTGTACGCACGCTCCATCGTAGAAATATCTTCCCCTTTTGCTGTTGCTTCTAGTAGATTATCAAATTTATAATGGGTAATGGTTTTCTCAAAATTTGGTGCAAAGTCTACATATTTGTTTTCATAACTAACATATGCTGCGCCAGAAATCATGACTATAACTGCTGCAACTAAAGCGTACTTTAATAACTTCCACCTAATCACAAAATATGCAAGTAAACCTAACATAACGCCTATGTATGCAGCTCTTGTAAAAGACAGGTATACTGAAACCAGCAAAAAAAGGAAGAAGAATTGCAATAAGGTTTTGCGTAGATTGCTGTGGTCTTTATGCTTGATATAAACCCATAATAAAGGTAAGGCAAACATAAGTATAAATGAATAACTCACATGGTTTCTAAAGACAGGTGATACGGCCTTATTAATTTCATCAAACCGGAATCCATTTAAGCCATGATTTACCCAAACAAACATACAGGCGATAAACAGTGCGATGAGTATTTGTTGGATAATTTTTAAGCAATTACTCTTGTCTTTACAATACCATATTGGCATTATAAAAAACGGAATGATATACCAAAATTTAGCAATCAAAAATTTAATAGACACAGTAAAATTCGTAGAATAAATGGCTGTAAACCCAATCCAAAATAGGTGTATCAATAACAGCAAGGATATGGGATGCAAAATATATTTTGAACTTATCTTTTCAATATTCGCTATAACTATGCACAAAAATATTCCCGATAATAAAATTAACAAGGGCTCCGTAGGAAGATCTATTCCTAAACCATTAGACAAGTAAATTTCTACTGTAAATGGCAATAAAAAAAACATGTACATATACAGCATTTTGAATCTGTATATGCCCACCAAACCAATTACAAAACTTGCTGGAATTATTGAAATTAAAGGCTCTTCGATAACAATTCCCCATACAGAGAATGCTAAACTCAATAAAACAAAACCGTAAAAAAGATACAGTTCATTGTATTTACTGAAGTGAATAATCATGCTTGATATTTATGCCAATCTATTTTTCGATATATTTCTGCAAACAGCGCAAATAAGGAAGAAAGAGCAAACCCTAAGGCAGTCAATCCAATAACAATTAATGACCGAGAAGGTCTTGATTTATGTATGGGTACTTCTGATTCTTCAGCGATTAACAAGCTTGGATATTTTGCAGAAGATGCTGCACTCAATTGCTTAATTTTTTCTTTATCAATGGCAAGTTGTTTTGATACCTCATTACGCTCAAGATCTAAGTTTACAATCTGATTGATTCCCTTATTTAGGTTTTTTATTTCTGATTGAATGTGCTGAAGTTCAGATTCGTATGCGCTTACCAAGGCATTATAATATTGAACCGAATCTTGATTTGAATGGAGCTTTACTTTCGTTTTACTAAGCAATAATTTTGAAGAAAGAGCACCCTTTCTTGTGAGTAAAATTTCATTTTGATTTTGTAGGTCAAAGGCTTGATATTTTACTTTCAATTGAGAAATAGAATCATTTAATGTCTTTAAAAAAATTTCGTTTCTTCCCATTTTATCATTCATCGTTTTCAATAAATGATCTTGACTTTCCTTTATATTTTTTAAGCCGTTTTGATTAAGATAATTGATAGATTCATCAATCATCTTTTTTGCTAGTTCTGGATTCTGGTCTTCTATTCCAAATTGAATCGCTCGAAATTCAGTTTTTAAAATCCGCATATGCTTATTCAATTGTAATCGAATTTTATGCGCAGATTTTGGATTGGTTTGATCAATTTGATAATGTTGATACAAATCAAATTGATCAATTAAATGATCCTTTAATTTTGAAGAATGAGCGATGGTAAGCAATCGATCGACATCATCATCACTGCCATAATAATTAATTTTACGCTCCTGATCTCCAATAGGTGCTGGTTTAGCTAAATCTGTCGAAGCGGCATAAAAGGTAGTTGTCGATTCATAATAATTTGGAAGCAATAAGGAAACGATAATAGCACTAATAGCAAACAAAGCTGTTGCAATAAGAATGTGCTTTCTCCACTTCCAAAGAATCCCTATTACATGAAGTATATTTTTTTCTTCTTGCATGCTATAATTAGACTAACTATGCTTTACGTACAATAACAATACCAAATGAAGACAGCCCAATTTATGCCAATAAATACGATTTAAATTCTTCGTAGTCTGTAGACATCTCCTTTGATAATTTAGTCTTTTCTCTCAATTCGCTCAAAGCTACTGGGATATCAATTTTACCCAATACAGCTTCCATAACCGGTAAAAATTTTGCTGGATGCGCCGTTTCTAAGAAGATGCCTTGCGTATTGGGGTTTGTACTTAAATATTCCTCTAGTGAAAGATATCCAATAGCACCATGCGGGTCTGCTACATAATCAAAGGTTTCGTAAATGTCCTTTATCGCCACTTTTACCTGCTCATCATCATAATAATATCCTTCTATAGAATCAAACATCTGCTTCCAATCTCCATCATGTAAATCCAGCATTCTTTGAAAATTTGAGGGATTGCCAACATCCATAGCATTAGAAATCGTCTGTATAGATTTTCTTGGCACATAATCTCCAGTAGCCAGATAATATGGAACAATATTATTGGCGTTTGTCCCTGCTAATATTTGATGTATAGGTAAGCCCATTCTTTTGGCAAATAACCCAGCAGTTAAGTTGCCAAAATTCCCTGAAGGAATCGAAAAGACTATGGGTTTTGATTTATCCTTTATTTGCTTATAAGCTTCAAAATAATAAAAACTTTGTGGGATTAATCGCGCAATATTTATAGAATTTGCAGAGCTTAAGTTTCTTTTACTACTCACTTCGCTATCTAAAAAAGCCCGCTTAACCAATGCTTGACAATCATCAAAAGTGCCATCAATCTCAAGGGCTTTTATATTACTGCCCCATGTAGTCAGCTGTAATTCTTGAAGAGGACTTACCTTTCCCTTAGGGTACAAAATGGTCACATCGATGTGATCTATACCAGTAAACCCTGCAGCCACAGCGCCGCCAGTATCGCCACTAGTCGCTACTAAAATACTGAGGTCTTCTTTATCGTCTTTCACAAGGTATGACATCAATTCAGCCATAAATCTTGCTCCAAAATCTTTAAAGGCTAAGGAAGGGCCATGCCATAATTCTAAACTAAAAATATCATCTGTTATTGGCACTACAGGTGCAGAAAAGTCAATCGCTCTTTCCACGATACCCCTTAGAGAATTTTCATCTACATTTTCTCCAATAATATGGGAAGCCACCTGATAAGACAAGTCTTGAAAACTCATTTGATCTAGTTCATTAAAGAATGAACTTGGCAAAGCATTTATGTGCTCGGGCATGTACAAGCCGTTATCAGGAGGTAGACTTCTTAATACAGCCGTCTTTAGATCTACCTTATGGTTTTTATTTTGAGTACTATAAAACTTCATGATTATTTGTCAAATAATTCTTGGTTTACTTCATTCTCTAGTTATAGCTTGGAAGTAATATTAATATTTAAACGCGCCTTGAACATTAATTGTGGAAATAAAAACATCATTTTCTACACCTTTTTCAGATAATAATTTTGATATTGACTCTCCTACATTTTCTGCTACTACACTATTTCTACATAATGAGAATACACTTGGCCCTGCACCACTGATACTAAATCCCAAAGCACCATGATTCAAGGCTGCTTCCTTCATTTCATAAAAATGTGGAATTAATTGCGCGCGTTGTGGTTCAATGATGCAATCTGATAAACTCCTTTCTATCATATCAAAATCGCTACGATACAGTGCTGCTGTAAAGTAAGCCAGATTTCCAGACTGTTTTATATGGTTTGATAGGCTTACTTGGTCAGATAATATCGCACGTGATTCTTTTGTCAATATATTGACATGAGGATAAACGACACAAGTGTACATACTGCTTGGTACAGGCAATTTAATAAAATCCAAAGTCGCATTATCCCGTATCAAAACAATGCCTCCAAATAATGAAGGTGCGACATTATCTGCATGCCAAGCACCATCAGCGATCTGCTCTCCTGCTACTGCAAAAGGTAGCAAATCTTTTCTTTTTAAGGGATTCCCCAAAAGCTCATTAACCGCAAATACACCTGCTGCTGCACTAGCTGCACTAGACCCTAAACCAGAACCAAAGGGCATCTTTTTATAAATCTCCATTTCAATAGGTCGATCTGCTTCTCCAATATGCTTTAGGTATCGCATAGCTGCGTATCCTGCAGTATTTTTCTCTACTTCTTTAGGAAGTTTTACTTTAGTTGTTCCAGAGATTGAAATAATTTTTAATCCTGGTTTAGTTCCTTCTCTTACTATAATATCATCTCCAGGACCATTAATAGCAAAGCCGAGGATATCATATCCTACTGCCAAATTCGCTACTGATGCTGGAGCAAAAACTTTTAATCCGAGTCTCGACATGTAATTATTCGCTTAGTCCAAAATGATTCTTATTCCCAATACTGATAATCTCGCTAAATACCCCTGCTGCAGTAACTTCTGCGCCAGCTCCTGGACCTCTAACGACCAAAGGTCTATCCTTATATCTTGAAGTCGTAAAAACAATCATATTATCGGAACCTTTTAATCCATAAAAAGGACTGGAGCTATCAACATAACCTAAAGCCACATTTGCTTTTCCATTTTCAAATGTGGCAATATATCGTAATACTTGTTTATTTGATTCTGCTTTTGTGATCATATTAACAAAATGATCATTTTGATCGAGCAAGCTTTGCATAAATGCATCTACTGTTGGCGCTTCAATCGAAGCTTTTGGCAAGATCGCTTCTACTTCTACTTCATCGGGTTCCATCCTTGATCCTGCTTCTCTACTCAGTATCAAAATTTTACGCTTGATATCCATCCCGCTCAAGTCATCTCGAGGATCTGGTTCTGTATATCCTAATTCTTTCGCCTCTAATACCAACTCATGAAAACTGACTCCTGAATGAAATTTATTAAAGATATATGAAACAGAACCACTTAGTACTGCTTCTATTTTTTCTATCTTATCACCACTTTGGATCAAGGTTCTCATTGTCGATAAGACAGGTAAGCCTGCACCTACATTGGTTTCATAGAGAAAGTCTATATTTTTCTGTTGTGCCATTTTTTGTAGCTTCTGGTAGTTGCTAAAACTAGAAGATGTTGCCACCTTATTTGGTGTCGAGATTGAAATATTAGCATTTAAGACTCTTTCGTAATAATCTGGCAAAGTCTTATTCGCTGTATTATCAATAAATACAGTATTAGGAAGGTTCATCGTTATCATCTGCTGAACAAACGCTGCAACATCACTACTGATTTCAGACCTGTCTAAACTGTCCTTCCAATGTTGTAAATCTATGCCTTGATCATCAAAAACCATTTTTTTAGTGTTTGCTAATCCTGCTATATTGATTTGTAATTTTTGTGTTTCTGTCAAATGCTCGTGTTGTCCTAAAATCTGCTTAAGTAAGGTTCCTCCAATTAAGCCGACTCCAATCATAAAAACATTGACCGTTTTTAAATTCGATAAAAAGAAGGAATCATGGATCAGATTCAATGCTTTCTTTTCATCCACAGACATTATGGCAAAACTGATATTTAATTCTGAAGAACCTTGGGCTATGGCTTTAACATTGATTCCGTTTTTACCAAGAGCATCAAATAATCTTCCAGCTACACCAGGAATTTGTCTCATATTCTCTCCTACAATCGCCAAAATACTCAATTCATCTTCGGAGTGCAGTGGCTCTATAAATCCATTTTCTATTTCGTTTTCAAATTCAAGTTGGACTGCTTGTATTGCCTTAGTTCTCCGCGCTTGTTTTATCGCCACGCAAATGGAATGCTCTGATGAGCCCTGGGTTATCATAATTACATTAACGCCTTCTCTTGCTAATGCTCCAAAAAATCGAGCTGCAATCCCAGTAACACCCATCATGCCAGGGCCTTGCAATGTCAAAAGACTGGCTCCTGACATTGAACTTAAACCTTTGATCCGAGCAGTAAGTTTTTCATCCGCTTCTTCACTAATCCTTGTACCTGGAAATGAAGGATTGAATGTGTTTTTAATATAAATCGGTATATTTTTTAATAAAGCTGGTTGGATCGTAGGTGGATAAATCACTTTTGCTCCAAAATGTGACAGTTCCATAGCCTCATTATAACTCAAGGTGTCAATTGTATACGCTTTCTTTACTTTTCTGGGATCACAGGTTAAAACGCCATCAACATCCGTCCATATTTCTAATTTCTCAGCCTCTAGTGCTCCAGCCATAATCGCTGCTGTATAATCGGAACCACCACGTCCTAGAGTAGTCGTTAGACCGCCAACATCCGTAGCTATAAATCCAGTTACAATTTGAGTTGAGGCGTGATTAGTGAAATATCCAGCTATCTGATCGTTTGTCAATTTAAAATTTACAACTGCTGATCCGAAATTTTTATTTGTTTTAATGATCTTTCGAGCATCTAAAAATTTAGTATCTAGACCAAGAGAGTTTAAGTATTGGGAAATGATGTAACATGAATTTCGCTCACCAAAACTCAGGATATAATCCATAGTTCGCAATGAGGCTTCCCTTACCAAAAAAACACCTCGGAGTAATTCTTTCAGCGTATTATGGTTTGTATTTAGTTTTATAAATGCGGTTTCCTGACCTTCTTTTCCAACAAGTTCTTCTAAAGCTTGATTATGGCGATTTATGAAATCCTCTAATACTTCTACATAGCTTTCATCGCCTTTCTCAGCCTGTTTGGCCATTGCGATTAAAGTGTCTGTGACCCCTCCAAAAGCAGAAAACACTACAGCTAATTTCTCACCTGATTGCAATCGCTCTTGCAGTAGATTACCAATATGTTTGACGCGTTCCGGTTTGGCTACTGAGGAGCCTCCAAATTTTAATACTTTCATTTCTCGATAAAATGTTTCTTGTATAATGCAGTCAGTTTTTCTGTTTCTACCAAAAATCCATCATGCCCGTAGATAGATTCTATACTTTCATAAATGCCATTTGGAATACGGTCAGCTAAAATTCTTTGCTCCACTTCAGGGTATAATAGATCTGTATTGATATTAACGATGACTGTTTTAGCTGTAATCTGGCTCAGTGCCGCTCTTATACTGCCTCGATCTCGTCCCACATTATGTGTGTCAAGGCTGTCTAAAAGGCGGTAATATGAATAGGCATTGAAGCGATTTGCTAACTTTTGCCCTTGGTATCTCTGATAAGAACCTGCTTTGAATTCTGTTAAAGTATCATTCTCATCAGGTTGGGTTTTTTCATAGCAAAGATAATTTCTATAGATGACCATACCGATCGCTCTGGCTGCTTTCATGCCTTGAATACCTCCATCCTTATTAGGATCTCCCCAAGTTGGATCTGATTCAATGGCCATCCTATGAGCGGTATGAATTGCTTTTCCCCAAGAAGATTCTTTTGCAGAACAAACCGATAAATATAAATTAGAAAATAGCTCAGGTTCCGTAATGGCCCATTCTAAGGCATGACAAGCACCCATAGAACCGCCGATCCCATTTTGGATTTTTTGGACACCCAAGTGATTTTTCAATAACTGAAAGGCTCTGACTTGATCTCTGATTGTCACCAATGGGAAATCAAGAAAATATGGCCTTCCTGTTTGAGGATTTTCATCCAAAGGGCTGGTAGATCCATAACAAGATCCGATCAAATTCGAACAAACCACAAAATCATTATGATCATTCAAGATTTTATCTTTTCCGAATGATCCTGGCCACCAATCAGAAACTTGCGAGCTTGCTGTTAAGGCCTGAAACACCCATTTTACATTGTCTTTCGCGGAATTTAATGTGCCATAAGTGTGATAAGCGATCCGTAAATCTTGGATCACACCACCTGCCTCTAATTCAAAAGGCTCTGACAAGGTCAGATATTGTATTTTCTGTGTATGGCTCAATCGGAGATTCGCTTTGTCGAGGTGTCGTTTTCTATTTTACTATTCGAGAACTATATGTTCAAAAATGAAGCCACAAATATAGAACAAATTTAATGCAGTATATGCACATTATCAATATAGAGATTTATATGAAATCCAACCCACAATAAGGTTTCTAAGCCTATGATTCAATCAAATAAGGAAAAGTCTATCTGATTAATCGATTTATCGTTTATTTCATAGAGAATGTTATTGAGAACGCTTGTTCGCCTACCAATAGATAGATGGCCTAGTTGATTGTATTCTGAGTCTAGGATAATGGTTTCCCCTTCTTTTGAAATAAAAATTACATTATCAGTGCTAAAGTTTTGTTTGAAATAAAAATCCTTTACATCTTTGATTTCTTCAAGAGAAACTCCATTTGACAAATTTAATATTAGAATTTTATCTTTATCTGTGGCGATCAATATGCGTTTGGAGTCTTTTGGGTATGAATAATTAATATAACGATCATTCTCCTTTATAAATACCTCTCCTCTAATAACAAACCTAAGTTTTTCAATTTCGTTTGAGTTCAGGATAGTTTTGTAGCGTTGTTTTCCAGTATCAATATTATGAATTAGAATAACTCTTTCTGAAATCATCACCAGTTCATTTTCATCTATTAAGAAATTTTTTATGGCAAGTTTATCTTCGGATAGCTTATGGTCGTATAAAAAATCTCCCGACTGCTTATCAATTAATGCAATGAAAGGTAAGCCATATTTCTTATACAAATTATTTGTAGAATTGACATAGCCTAAATTAATTAGGAGTAATGAATCCTTTGATACTGGGACTATAACAGACTTACTAACTAAGTCTTTAGGAAGTCGTTTTCTCCATATGATCTTACCTGTATTTTTATCAAGTTTTGAAAGGTTTTCACTCGATGCATAATATATAAAAGTAGAATCAATAATTGTATTTGAGGATATATTATACAATACGTTTTCATTGGTAAGTAAATTAAATTTTCTCTTACCAACTTTTTCAACAGAGTCCCACCCAACTCCATCTTTAATATTCAAAGTATGAAGACCTGCAGCAGAAATCAACCATGTGGAATCATTCAGTTCTCTCAGTTCTCTCCATCCAAATCTTCTATTAATTGCCTTTGTCCAAATAACTTTACCCGTTTTCATATCAACACCCTCGACTTTAGTTAAGTCTTCACCAAAAGTTTTCGTTTTATACCCTATGCCAACATTATGTCTAGGAGATACAATGAGTAAATTGTTTTTTAACTCCCATTTTTCTTCACCAGTTTTCAAATCAATACAAATACTCTTTTTTGGTTTTCTAAGAACAAGCGTACTACTAAATTCTTCTACTAATGAGTTCGTATAATTAATTTCATGTGCCCACTTTATTGTGCGCTTGTCAATGTTATAGTTTGCTATAAGTCCCTTGTTTTTTAAATACTTTTTATTTTTTGTTAGATTTCTAAATTGAAAAGTTATGGAATTTCCTATTGAATCTAATGTTGATTCATGTATGCGATTTTGAAAAGTAATCGTTTTCGATTTTACATCATTTCCTTTATAATTTCCAATGATATTTTCACTATGACTTTTATAAACAATGACTTGTGCAGCTAAGTCACTATATGTTATAACAAAAAAAAATAAAATTGTAGATAAAATCTTTATAAAGTTGATCATTAGTTTAGTTTTTAGATGGTAGTAAAAGTAATAAATTTATATTTCTTACGAAATTTTGAACCTTTTATTTTCGCAAGTGTACTTCCAGTATACATTAACAAATTCAAAGGAATATGAAACAATTATTTGTGATTGCGATTTCTATTTTTCTACTGACGACAGCTGGATTTTCTCAAAAACCAAGGGAAATATTAGGCATTGCAAAAGAAGCGAAAACCAAATCTTACTATCAAGAACAATCCAGATTATGGAAACACGAAACAGAAATAGATTCTAAAAATGCCTATGCATGGTTTCAATACTATAAGGCGCAACGATCATTTTACCAATTAGAACATCCCACCAAATGGTTGCATAACAAAGAAGAAATATTTAATAAACTAGAGCCGATCATTGAGAGTGCAGCAAGACATGTACCAGAGTCATTTGAATATCGCTTGCTCAGTGCTTTCAAAAATGGCTTCAATAAATCCATCGATCTTTTAGAAAAAGCCTTTAACATTGACCCCGATCGTCATGAGACTTATGAAAGTCTGCTCATTCACTATGCGCTTCATTTTCAATCTGAAAAAGCAAAAGTAATCGCTAAGAAAATGATAAAAAGTAACTACTACTCCAATGCCAGTATGAAATGGAATTTGAATGGATTGCAAACTGTAAAACCAAATGGTATTTTTATATCAAATGGAGATATGGATATTTTACCAAAATGGGTACTGCAATATGGTTTAGATATTCGTACAGATGTACAGACGATCAGCAAATGGATGATGATCAATAATTTAGATTATCGAAAACAAATACTTAAAAATATTAGCGTTGACGACTTTAATGAAAAGAAAAAGAAATTTGCAATACCGTCAGATTTTGTAGATGAAACTGTAGTACATATTATAAAAAATAGTTTGCGTACAGTTTATTTGCCAGTCGGAACATCCGTTAAATTTTTCGATAAATTTAATTTGTCTGATGACCTGTATATGGTTGGCACTGCATTCGAGTATGCGCCTAAAGGTGTCGATAATGAAATAATTTTACGCAAGAATTTTGAAGAGGTTTATGAACTGGACTATCTTAAAAATAATTTTCAAACCCATAGAGAAGATGAAGTCGTAAAAAAGCAAATGAATATAACTTATATTCCAGGTCTTATGAAAATTAGAGATTATTATCAATCAAGTAAGGATGAATTTCGACTCGCTTACTATAATTCTTTAATAGATCAGATCGCTCATGAAAGTGGACGCAAAGATGAAATTCTATCATGGTATTAATTCCATCTTTTGAAATCTAAAGAGATGCATACTACTGATGAATCCTTAATGGATCGATGGCAAAGACAATCGGATCAAGCTGCCTTTGAAACCTTATATAATAGACATTTTAATGGCTTGAAAAAATATATATTTTGGTTGTCAAGTGATCTTGAAAAATCTAAGGACCTTACGCAAGAAATTTTTATCAAACTGTATGAAAATCGCGACTTATTTAATGTCTCTAAAAAATTTAAACCGTGGATATTTACTGTTGCAAAAAATCATTGGAAAAATGATCTTCGTTATAAATCCATACAGGTAAAACATTATGAAATTTTGTCTCAGTTTAATAAAGACGAACCAGAAATTTCTGAAAATAATTTGAGCCGATTGCAAGAATTAGATAAAGCATTAAGTACGCTGTCGGATGTACATAAAGAAATATTTATATTAAAATATATCAATAATTTTTCCATTCAAGAAATTAGTAAAATCTGCGATTGTCGAGAAGGCACTGTAAAGTCCAGACTTTTTTATGCCTTACAAAATATCAGAAATCAGGTTCAAAAAACATCAATTATCCATTATGAAAAATCTTGAAAATATACCAGAACATCTTTTTGATTTATTGGGATTAAAGCGTTATAACGAGTTGAATGCTGAGGAAAAATCCTTGATAGAATCCTATATGAATGAATCCGAATATAAAGATTACTATGAGATGATTTCTGATGCAAGAGTTTTAGATCAGCACATACCCGAAACGATTCCAAACCCAAGTTCCATTGTTAAGAAAAAATCATTTATTAGTCATGTTCTTCATTATAAATTACCAGTTTATCAAGTAGCAGCTGCGATTACTTTATGCATTATTTCTACAGCGTACTTCACACAATATTTTTCTCAAAACACCGACGCAGAAATATTTCAAGCTGACTCTTCTTCTAAAAAAGGCGTTTCATTAGCAGAAGACAATTATCCTGAGCAATTGGTATTTAATTTATAGAATTATACCAAAAAGAAACTGATTTAGGACTTTTTTTCTATTCTTTTAGCTGTTATCAATGTTAAAAATACTCGTGAATACTTGCATTTACTGCGTTTTTTGCCTTGATTGCATCTAAAACCTCTAGGTAATAAAAGTCACAAACTACTTTCCAATTGGTATAAAAAGATTTAAGTCCAAAATATTGAAAACATGTACGTGAAAATTCACGCTAATATTTTCTTTGCATCAAGGAGTTCCAATCTACCCCAAGACGGTTTTCAACGTCGCTAGGTTTCATGTGGTTATCATTGTAATCATCAGAAAGAAGGTGTTCTATTTCATTTAATTTCATAATTTCTTTGAATTCCCAATATTTTTCTTCAATGTTTAGTTTTAAAAGAATACCAAAATTATAGTAGTTTGATATGGGATGATAATTTGGTAATGAAGGTATATTTGAAAAGTATGCTTGGCATGAAATTCCATTTTGATTTTTCAATGAATATTCTTCCGCCAAAAAGTTATTAATTAATTTATTTTTCCCTGTTTTTAAAATTTCATTCTTTATGGGAAACTGACATAAATAATTTCCAATTTTAATTTTTGGGGTGCTTACTTTAGATTTAAGATCATCAAAGTAAATTATTGTTTCAATATTACCTTTTGCTAAATTATAAAAGTAAAATTGTCTTTGACTTTCAATTTGATTGATTTGCAAAATTCCTTTTTCATTTTTTAAAAAGAATACTTTGGTAAGCACTTTATTAGTTGCAGATTCACAAATATTATAATGCATTACATTATTCTCAAAATTCCCTAAATTCATTTCTAAAATATTTAATGTCAAAATTATTATATAAAATATAACCATTATCGAAATTTAATTTTAAAAGTAGTATTCCAAGTTCTCTCGAAAAATTATCCTTATAAAAGTAAAAAGTAAATCTATTTTTAGATTTCCCTTTTAAAATAATAAATTAAAAACAATTATCATAATAATACGCTGAAGAATATGCCGCTGCACATGCAGTTTGAATTTCCATATTCGGTGCATCTGAACAAGATCCTAAAAATCTTGAGGCATCTTCAAAAGTTGATCGAGCAAAAACAAAGTCCTGCTGCAGGGTAAAATCCTACTATAATTTTTTCTTTTGAAGTATATTTACTATTTCATATTTCAAGACTTGAGTTTAATACTGCTAAAAATTTTAATGACTCAACATACTGATTTTTTGAATCACTTAAAACACGAACTGTTTCTGCAGTTATTAGTTTTTTTGCTCTTTCTTAAAATTTGATTCGAGATCAAATAACACAGAATACTTTTGATCGAAAAGCATTAAAAACCTTTCTCATGGTGCTCATATTTATCATAAAAAGCCCTTCTGTTATCACAATAGATTTCTTTATCAAGAATTTGATCTAAATATTTTTCAATGCCGGGAGTTTTTTTCCTCAAGGTGAACTTTTACCGAATAAATTCTTTCTTGCATACTAGAATTTGTTGAACTAGAATTTTCAAGTATAGTTTCTACAAAACTATTATGCATTTCTCCATATTCATTAAAAGGGTTATAGTAAGTATCATTTTCTTGATCGTCAATTTCTTAATTATGTGTTTCCGTACAACTGAAAAAAAATACAGTCAATATAAAAGCAAACGATATTACAAATTTCATAATTTAATGTTTAAAGTTAATCCTACTTCCATTGTTAAAAAGCGAGTGATTCAGAAAATTCACTCGCCATCAAATTATTTTAATCTACATATACCAAAAAGAAACTGTTTTAGGAATTTCTTACCTGATCTTTTAGCTGCTACCATTGTTAAAAATACTCGTGAATACCTGCATTCACTGCGTTTTTTGCCTTGACAGCACCTAAAACCTCTATGTAATAAAAGTCCCAAACTACTTTCCATTTGGTATATAAACCGATATTTACTTAATTAAAAAAAAAAAAATTGAAGAATAGTAGTTTTCTTGGTAGAAATAAATTGATAATTATTTTCTTAAAAATTGTAACTTGATCAAGTTCTTGTTATAATGGTATGAATATTTCTAACAAATCCAAAATTTTAACCTTTACTCAAACGTAGTTCATTTTCTTAGCTACGGCGTTTCATTAGCAGAAGACATTTATCCTGAGCAATAGGTATTTAATTTATAAATTTGAGATTGCGAATCAAGATGGTGTGCTATGAAAAATATATTGGGTTTTAATATTTTGATTTTATTTTTATTTATCGGATGTTCCGAAAATGTAGAAGAGCAAACGATTACAGATAATAATCCGACAGAACCTACAGGTCCAGTCACTGGAATTATCGAGGCGTCATTATACCATGATGGCCTTACTAGAACATATATCGTATATGTACCTGAAAATTACACTGGAAATGAATCCGTACCCTTAGTCCTTAATTTTCATGGTTATACAAGTAATGCTGAAGAACAAATGAATTATGGTGATTTTAGACCAATTGCAGATAATAAAGGTTTTATAATCGTACATCCACAAGGCAGCCTATTGGATGGATTGGCCCATTGGAATGTTGGCGGATGGACCTTATCTAGTACAACTGATGATGTGGGTTTTACAGATACATTGATTGACAAATTGACTAGTGATTATAATATTGACAGCAAAAGAATATACGCTACAGGTATGTCTAATGGCGGTTATATGAGTTTTTTATTGGCTTGTCAACTCAGTCACAAAATCGCAGCAATTGCCTCGGTGACTGGTTCTATGACTCCTCAAACATTTAATGCTTGTAATCCTTCACATCCAACGCCTGTGCTTCAGATTCATGGAACACAAGATGATGTGGTTCCTTACAATGGTAGTAGTTGGACCAAATCAATCGATGAGGTAATGAGATATTGGGTTGAATATAATTCATGTTTGACAGATGCACAGACCACAGAGGTATCTGATGTCAATATGCAAGATGGCAGTACTGTCGAAAAATTAGCCTTCGAGAATTGTAACCTTAATGCACAAACCATTCACTACAAAATAAATGGTGGAGGGCATACATGGGCTGGATCTTCTATTTCTATACCCAAAACCAATTATGACATCGATGCTTCCGAACTGATATGGGACTTCTTTTCCCAATATGATTTGGATGGTTTAATGGAGTAAAAGTGCTTTTATTATAAATTGGGTGCACTTTGTTACAAGAATTGTAGAAATTTGGGTGCATTTTGTTACAAAATATTACACAAATTGGATGCACTTTGTTACAAATGGTTTAAAAATGATGTAATTTTGTATAAAACCATAATAGATGCTGGTTAGAAGTGCATATCAAAAATTAAAATCGTGGAAAGAAAGAAAAAATAGAAAACCACTGATTATTAGAGGCGCACGACAAGTTGGGAAATCTACATTAGTTCACCAATTTGCAAAGGAATTCAAAAGCTATATATCTCTAAATTTGGAGAGAGAGGAAGACAAACAGTTGTTTGAAATAGACAATGTTCCTCAAATTATATCGGCTGCATCTTTACTGAAAAATGAAAATTTGGTGCCTGGTTCAACATTAATTTTCATAGATGAAATTCAAGAATCACCAAAAGCCATCCAAATTCTTAGATATTTTTATGAAGAGTTTCCAGAAATCTATATAATCGCTGCAGGGTCTTTATTAGAATTTTCGCTCGATAAAATAAATTCATTTCCTGTAGGTCGCGTAGAATACCTCTATCTGCATCCACTAAATTTTCAAGAATACTTGCAGGCCATAGACCATAAGCAAGGCCTTGACTTACTTGAAACTATTCCTATACCTGAATATGCACATAAAACTCTTTTGAGCTTATTTCATGATTATGCAATCATTGGTGGTATGCCTGAAATTGTATCAGAATATTCAAATTATAAAAATTTACAAAACTTACATCGCTTTTATAGTCAGCTGTGGATATCCTACTTAGATGATGTTGAAAAGTATGCACAGAATGATACAGACAAAAAAGTAATCCGACATGTAATTAAGACTTCTCCAAATGAATTGGATCGAATAAAATTTGAAGGTTTTGGGAATTCAAACTATAAATCAAGAGAAGTTGGTGAAGCGCTTCGTTCTTTAGATAAAGCAGCTCTAATAAGACTTATTCATCCTTCTACAGATGTTTCGATTCCAGTATCTGCCAATTTTAGAAAGCGCCCAAGATTACAATTCCTTGACACTGGATTATTAAATCAAATTTTGAATTTACAAGGTCCAATGATTGAGTTGAAAGATTTAAATCAAATTCATAGAGGAAAAATTATTCAACACCTTGTCACTCAAGAAGTCATATCAATTTATTCAGAAATCTCTTTTGAACCTCATTTTTGGGTAAGACAAGAAAAAGGAACTTCATCAGAAGTAGATTTACTATTTTCGATTCAAAATCTTGTTCTACCAATCGAGGTGAAGTCAGGTAAGCAAGGAACCTTGCGATCGCTCCATCAATTTATAGAACGGACAAATCATCATTATGGAATAAGAATGTATGCTGGAAAATTTTCTATAGAGAAACATAAAACTCCAGGAGGAACAGATTATTATTTAATGAATTTACCTTATTACTTAGGTACATATTTACCAAAATATGCAGCCTACTTTCTATCAAATTATTAGAACTATCACTCCTGCTCAGAGCCAGTTATTTTTTTATCCACTACATTTTTATCTAAAAAAGTATTCAACTTATCTACCACCACATTGGATTCTATTTCACCAAATGAGTTGATTTTAATATCAAAGCCTTCAAGTTCTTCATGAACTTCTGGGCTACCTTCTTTTTTCATCTTTTTAGGCATACTATGTAGATTTTAGTTTTGTCATAAAGGTAAGACCCTTTTTTAATCTTTGCACGACTTCTTCTTTTCCGATCAAACTCATCGTTTCAAAGATGTCTGGCCCCTTCATTGTTCCTGTAACTGTCACCCTAAGTAAAGGCAGGATAGCTCCATATCCCAATTCATTGTCCTGGATATAAGCTTTGATTCCATTTTGGATGTGCTCACCTGTAAATGGTTCAGCTTCTTCTACCAATGAGATAATCGCTTTAAAGTGACTTTCATTTTCCAATTTGTATTTTTTTCGCAATGTCTTCTCATCAAATTCTGAAGGCTTATCAAAGAAAAATTTACCCTGAGTTAAAAATTCTGGAACCAGCTCGACACGTTCTTTCATCAATCCACAAAATTGAGCTACATACGCATCATCATGATCATAACCTGACTTTTTCAATACCGGCTGAACCAAATTCGCTAATGACTGGTTGTCCATAGCCATCAAATATTGTTGGTTGTACCATTTTGCTTTTTCGATATCAAACCGTGCACCAGATTTATTAATTCGATCAAGAGAAAAGGCTTCTATCAGTTCCTCCAATGAAAATATTTCTTGTTCTGTGCCAGGGTTCCATCCTAGAAAGGCTAGAAAATTATTGCTGGCACTAGGTAGCAATCCGAAGTCATCAAACCCTTCAAAGGACTCATTCACACCATTCCATGACAATGGAAATACTGGAAATCCAAACTTAGCACCATCTCGTTTGCTGAGTTTGCCTTTACCTGTAGGCTTCAAAATCAAAGGCAAATGTGCGAAAGCTGGAATGCTAGCTTCCCACCCCAACGCACGATATAACAATACATGATGCGCGGTACTAGACAACCATTCCTCACCTCTGATCACGTGACTAATCTTCATGAGGTGATCATCTACAATATTGGCCATATGGTAGGTAGGTAGTCCATCTGCCTTCATCAAAACTTTATCATCCAATTCATCAGATTGAAAAGAAACCAGACCTCTGACGACATCGGTAAAAGAAATTGTTTGGCCTGGATCAACTTTTAATCGGACCACTACATTATCTCCTTTAGCGACCAAATCTGTAGATTCTTCTTGAGAAAGCGTCAAGCTATTTTTCATTTCTTGGCGAAGAGTGAAGTCATAACGTGGACTATGAATTCCCGCCGCAGTCTTTTCCTCTCTCATTTTCTCTAGTTCCTCAGAGGTATCAAAGGCATAATACGCATCACCAGAATCAATCAATTGCTTTACATATTTTCGATAAATATCGTTTCGCTCGGATTGACGATAAGGACCAAAATCTCCACCCATCCCTGGGCCTTCATCTAAGTGCAAGCCAAACCACTCTAAAGCATTGATAATATAATCTTCAGCACCTTGTACATACCGTTTCTGATCTGTGTCTTCTATCCGTAGAATAAAGGTACCACCTGTCTTTTTTGCCAATAAATAATTATATAAGGCTGTCCTAACGCCACCTATGTGTAATGGCCCAGTCGGAGAAGGTGCAAATCGAACTCTCACTTTTTCTTGTGTCATTTTATCTAAAATCTAAAGAAGTGAATTTTTAAGATTAAATTTCGTGCGCAAAAGTAAGTTTATATTGTACTTTATCAAAACACCATTCATAGCACAGCGGCTTTTCCCTAAGATTATTTGGAAAGGTCCAAAAACTTCTAATTCCGTTTATCTAACATTTGATGATGGTCCTAGTGAGTATACGAATTGGCTTTTGGATGTTTTAGCAGAACAGAACATCAAAGCCACTTTCTTTTGTCTAGGCCGCCAAATCGAAAAATTTCCAGTTGCCTTTGATCGCATCATAACGGAAGGGCATCAGATAGGCAATCATACCTTTGCTCACCTCGATGGTTGGAAAACCAATAAAGAAATGTATGTTAATGACATTAATAAAATGCAATCCATTTATAAAACTGATTTATTTCGTCCCCCCTTTGGGAGACTGAAACCCTCTCAATATCAAGTCGTACAACACGATTTTAAAATTGTCATGTGGAATCGTATGCCTGGTGATTTTAATCCTAACATCTCCATATCGCGACTAGAACAAAACATACGAGAAGCTATAAAAAGCCAAAATCTTATCGTACTCCATGATCAAAAAACAGCCTATCATAATCTCAAAAACATACTTCCTAATATCTTAAAAGACAAGTCCACGCTTTCATACTCCACAGAGTTTTAGATCATATCTCCCCAGCTACCGACTCATTAATATTCACGATATGATCTCCAACTCTTTCTAGTGAAGAAAACATATTGGTAAATATCATTGCTGAATTCACATCGTACTTATCATTACCTAAGTTCTCTCTATTATACTTTCTCATAGAGTTTCTCTGAACATTCGTTTCTTCTTCAAGATCATAACATTTCGTCAGTGTTACAGAATCATAACTTGAAAGATTTAAATTGTGATTCATTTCTTCAAATGATCTTTCTACGATTGCAAACAATTCATTAAGTTGGTTTCTTTGCTCCGGTAAGAAATATATTTTTCTATTGATTTTACTTTCCATTGTTTTAGCAAATTGATAGAAAATATCACCAATTCTTTCCATGTCATTACAGATATTGAAAAAACTCCTCAGTCTGATGCTGGTCTTGTGTGTCATCTCCTTGTCTGATAAATTTGTAATGTATTCTGTTATTTCAATTTCAAATTTATCAGTAATATCTTCATACTTTTTAAGCTTAGATATCAAGGCTAATTTTTCTTTTTCATCCGTGCTATTGAGCAATTGTTTACTAAACCCAAGCATCCTTGTGGTTATTTCGCCGTATCGTGCGACTTCTTTTTGAAGTTCAACAGTAGCTAACTCAGGTGTTCTGTTTGCAGAATTTATAAATTTTAATGAATCAATATTTTCTTCCCCAGCTTTTTCGGGAACCGTTTTGATCGCCATCCTAATCAACCATGGTACAAAGCCAATCAATAAGGCAACATTGAGCAGATTAAATGTAGTATGAAATGCCGCTAGTATGTAAGTGTTCATTGTTTGTACCTGTGTTAAATCATCTGTTTTTATCTTAGCATTACTTTCAAATAGACCTGTGAAATTTTCAACAAAAGTGCTTAGAAAATCTATTACATAAGGTAGTAACAATATCATCCAAAATACACCAATTACATTGAATAAAGAATGAATACGAGCAGATCGTTTTGACTGTGTATTTCCAATGAGTGATGCCAGCTCTGCGGTGATAGTAGTTCCTATATTTTCTCCTAACACCATTGCCGCAGCTACCTCTACAGGTAACCATCCAGCATAAACAAAAGTCAAAGTGATTGCCATAGCCGCACTAGAAGATTGCACAATGACCGTTACTAAAGCACCGACCATAACAAAGAGAATTCTTGAAAAAATACCATATTGGGACCAACCTTCGACAAACGCCAAGGCCTCACCACCTAAATCAGGAACAGCGTTTTTTAGGTAAGACAAGCCTAAGAAAAGTATTGCAAATCCAATTAAAAATTCACCCCAATATCTTCTCTTACCTACTTTAGAAAACAACATAGGTACACCAAATGCAAATAGAGGAATAGAATAAGCGCTAAGCTTTACTTTAAATCCTAAAATTGCAATAATCCAACCTGTTACCGTGGTTCCAATATTGGCACCCATCATAATACCTGCAGATTCTACTAAAGAAATAAGTCCTGCATTTACAAATGAAACTGTCATAACAGTAGTCGCAGATGAGGACTGAACCAAGGCAGTGATAAGAAAACCAGTGAAGACTCCTAGATACCTATTTTTAGTCATGGTTCTGAGGATATTCCTCATCATGGATCCAGCGGCTCTTTGAATCCCTTCACTCATCATTTTCATACCGAAAATAAAAAATGCCAATGCACCCAAAATGTTAAAAACACTCCAGATTCCAAAAGACGGTTCACCTCCAGCGGCAAAGGCCAGTGAGGGTGATACTAAAAATGATAAGGTAATAAGTAAGGTTGATTTGTACATTATTTGTGTCTTAGGTTTTCTATTACATGTTCTTAAAAATGAATATCTACTTGCGTTCTCCATTGGGCTGAGTTTTGCCTTTCTGCGCGATCAATCAATGAAAAATCTGTCTGTATTTTTAATTTGTGACCTACGAAAAATTTGTTGAGTCCTATAGTATAATGCTTCTCATCTGTAGAAGCATCAGCGTTTATATCCGTGTATCGTAATGCCAATTCTATATCATTTTTGAACATATGTCCCACAGCCATATTATACCCGCTACCTGTATAATATGTTCCAATTTGAATATTATTTTGGTCAAATATTTGGGGGCCGTCTTTAGCTGCTTTATTCGCGTACTCAAACATTATTGATAAGTTCTGGTATTTGAACATGAAATCAGCAAAAAATGTATTCAAATCTTTTCCTACAATGTCGCCATCAGCATTTTTAATAAAACTGCCTTTCTGTCCTCTTTCTCTTCCTGCATTATTGTTATTGTCATAAGTGAGGCCTATTGCTAATTTTGGCTTGGATTCTCTTTTTATCGCAGAACCTACATAATCGCCTTTTGATTGAAATTTGCCAAATGGTAGTAATTCTATTCTATAGGTAAGACCAAATCCGCCATTGTATCCTGTAAGATGATTTTTACCTTCTCCCGTTGATATGGAGGCACTTTCCTTAACGATGAAATTGTCTCCAAATGTGTGCTGGTTCATTAGTTGTAAAAACACATCGCGGTCGATGGTAAACCTAGAGTTGAGCCTTGATCGATCTACAAATTGCAGGTTACCAGAGGATATGACCCGTTCTCTATTTCCTGCAAGTTTTCCTTGACCAAATCTTATAGAGAGGTTTTTGTAAAAATTATAAGTCAGATGTGCATCTAGAATGATATTGGCTGCATTGCCAAATTCATCACTGTCTCCACCACCTCCATTGTCACGATTGGATAAGGCAAGTTCTAGTTTATACTTCAATTTGGGGGTATAAGCCCAGCCATCAAATTTTAATCTTGATCTTCTTATTAGAGCGGTCACATCACTGGCGGCACTATATCCTTGACCCTCATCAGCCAAGGACCAATCAGCAACAATCAGACTTTGAAATCTAAATCCTATTTTCAGATGAAAAGTAGAGTCTTTCCCATTGATCAGTAAGCCTTTCCCAAATTTGGCTGAAACAAATTGTGCTGAGGCCGGTGCATATGCTATAAGTACACCCAGTACCATCACAATTTTTACAATATTCTTATTCATTTCAAGCAACACTTTGATAAACATAAAACTTGTTAAATATATTGGGCAAAATTAAGGTTCAATTGTTAACTGAATGTGACCCAATGTTAAGCCTATGTGATCTATTGTTAACTGAATGTTATCATTTTAATATTTTCACATAAATTGTATGTTTTATTTATTTATATATTTCGAAAAATCACTATTATGTATGGACTGATGTCCAGTTATAGTCTAGTAATATTGATGAATTCATCTTTGAATATCCTCGAGATATAGTAAGTACTTAATATAATACCACTTCTGAAAATTTCGAAGATTAATTGGCTTTTGGAGGGACAGTCATAAGTAGCTGAAAATTTACAATTAAATTCTTAAATCATAGATATTGAGTCGATTAGATAACTTAATTTATGCACTGTTTCATTTGGAATTCTGTGAAAAACGGGGTTAATACAAAATTAGATTGTCATGATTTTTATATCAACTTGAATGGGATGTTCAGAAGTCAGGATACAAAATAAGAAAGGGCTATGTATTTTACAACTCATAACCCTTTAATTTACTTTAGCTTAGAAACTTCGTCTTATCTATCTGAATATTTCTCACCATTCACCTTAGTATACTTGGTATTCATGCTGCCTTTGACCACCATATTTTCATCTTTGAATGGGCCACTTATTTTCGTGTATTTGAAATTCAAATCATCTTTAAATACAGTGTTTACAAATGAGGTGCCTTTCTTAAATTTAGTGTATTTGAAAACAGCATCTTCATTAAACACAGAATTCGCAAAACTTACAAACTCTGAAAATTCGGAATATTTAAAAGTATTCTCTTCTTCAAAGATCGTACTCTCAAAAGAGGCATCTTTGTCAAACTCTGCATATTTAAAAGTCGTATTTCCTCCAAATTGTGTACTAGAGAAATCAGTATCATCGTCAAAGTCGGAATATTTGAACCAAGCCCTTTCTTCGAATGTACAGTTTTTAAAAGTGACTTTACCATCAAAATGGGCCACAAAGGTGTAATAAGAATTCCCATCAGTATAATCCAATCCCTGATCATGAAAATAGGCATAAAAGTCATCTTCAAATACGCAATTGATAAAAGTTATATCTCCTTCAATATTAGATTCTATCATGTTGTCTCCATTGCTAAATTTGTTTCTTTTTGGCAATGAAGGCATTTCTTCCTTCATAGAAGTAAGATCTACAATTCCTTTAATTTTCACATTTTCATAAGTGACATCTTTGCCAGATTTTAAGGCCTTTTCTACGACACTCCCATCTACGAAAGATTGAGCTGACGACAATTGAGAATAGCCTAAGAAGAAAACGATGATAAAAAATGCTTCCAATAAATATGCTCTTTGCTTCATAATGGTAAATTAGTTTTTTTTAATGCGTATAAATATAAACACGGTAAAAAATGGCAAAGGTTGCATGAAGTGTTAATTATTCTACAAAAAGTTTTAAATTTTTGTTGTGAGTGACCTCGTATTCTAGCTCGTAGGTGTGCTTTTCTTTAGAAGCTATTGTAATGCTTTTTTGTAATAAGCCATTCTCCATTTCTAGAAATCCTAATTCATCCTTGGGTATTTTCACTTTAATTGCCCCATCTTTTGAGACTGGGTAATGGTCTTCTATGATTACTTTGATTTCATGGTCCTTTGCATTTGAAATGGATGTTTTCCACTTTCGGATTTTTTTAATATGCTTGCTTAAAAATTGATCTTTACTAAAATTCTTTACCAATTGACGTTTAATAACAACGTTTTGATCTCGCCCAATTGATAGAGCTAAGGTATCTGAAATGCCTTGAAACTTAAAGAAGGTTTCTCCTTCATAACTGTCATTAAAATATACATTTCCTTTTCCATCTAATAGCTCTAAATCGTCCCAACCTGTTAATTCCGCATGTAAATATGCATACGGAGATAGCTTTGGAACTGCCATATAATGGAAGTTGGCATTGATTTCATGAATAGCAATCATAACAGAAAACGCTTCATCCGTAGCAGGAATCGAAATTGGATGCCTAATAGCAAACGACGTAGAAATTTCAGAATTTGAAATGGCAATCGGTAAGGGTCTTTGCTTTTGTTCTTTTTGCCTTATTCTAAAATCATCTTCATATTTGTTGCTTCTCGAAGAACCAGTAACTATAACCTCATTTAATACTCCGCCTTCATGTAACCGCGCTTGCACATATTGTGATGTTACCGGAATCGTCATACTCTGATATCCCACATATGAAACAATCAATCTATACTTGCCATAATTAGTCTGAAAACTAAACTTTCCTTCTAAGTCTGTAATCGTACCTATAGAAGTACCTTTGATATATACTGAAGCGCCTATCAAAGGCTCGCCGTCAGTATTCCTTATTATTCCTCGAATTGAGTTTGTATGTATTAATGACTTATCATAATAATATGGTTCTGTATAAAAATTTCCATACGTTAGAAAATATGGTTGCAAGTCTGGCTTACTATTACTGATATTTGGATTACTTGTAGAAAGCGTCAATGGAATATTTTCCCAATCTCTTCCAGAATTCTGGCGAACTTTTGCTTTTTGAAGTAATTTAATTTTATCTGCCGCCTTCCCCACTTTTACTTCATAAAATGGGTCCCAACTAGCCCCAGCAATTAAAAATTGAATAGAGATTTTATCTTGATAGGTTTTTTCACTGTACAAAGAAAGTACAATCTGTTTTTGCAATTTATCATGTTTATTAGGCTTACTCAATTTCTGTAATTCAACTACTTCATTCTTCCAATTTCGAATTTTCATCTCGTTATTAAATAGAATATTAGTTATCTTTAAAAGTCTTTTTCTAAAAATTGTGGCTGTATTATTCAAGGTAGTCGAATAGTCAACTGAATTGTCAGAAATAATACGCTTATTAGATAAAATCATATCTTCCTCAAGTTTGTAAACCGATGACATTTGTTCTATTAAATTAATAGAATCCTGTAGGATCTGAACTTGACTTGAATGGTCAATATAAACATCTTCTACTTTTTGATTTTCATATTGGATTGATTCAATTAAAGCCTGACCTTCCAATTCAATTCGAATGGTCTGATCATTTATATTTTCTTCAATTCCTTGAATCAGGAAAACAGATCTCCCTATAGGTACATCGACAACAATTTCTCTTTTAATCTGCGCGCCTAGTCTATAAACAGTAACCGCAGTAATTTCTGAGTCCACCTTAACAGGTTTATTAGTTGCTTTAGAAAACATTAAATTTGTGCATAGCAATGCTATTATGCATATGTAATTTTTCATAACATTTAATTTTTAATATAAAACTGCTTCTTAATTTAATTGCACCATACAATTAGCTTTTAAACAAGTTTGAAAAACTTGATTTAAATTTTATTTTCCAACAACATCTTCCCCTTCCAATGCACTTACCGTTTTAACCAATCGAATAAATTCTGCCCGGTACCCTTCTTCGTCCTTTCCACGAGAATTCTCTGCTAACTTGATGACATGGTCATAGGTGCTGTCAGCGCTATAATCTGATTCTTTTAACAACATCCCAAATTCTGCAACAGCAATTGAAAATTGGACATCCTGATTTGTTCTTTGGATTGGTCGTAAATTATTTTGAATGGTATGAATCATTTTTCTACTCTTCTTTTGATCAGGTTTTTTATACCTAAACTTTAGTGTAGCCAATTCATCTGAATGATTCAGTACTTTTTCAGACTTTACATATTTCTGATACTTGAGCGCATCCACTTTCCCGACAAAAGAACTTTCTACTCCCACAGGAATAATTTCATAAATCGCAGTGACCACATGACCACTTCCCATTTCGCCAGCATCTTTTGCATCATTATTAAAATCTTCTTTTTCTAACATTCGATTTTCGTAACCGACGAGTCGATACGATTGGACATATTTAGGATTGAATTCCATTTGAACTTTAACATCCTTAGCAATGGTAAATAAGGTGCCACCAAACTCTTTGATCAATACTTTTCTCGCTTCTTGCAAATTATCTATATAAGCATGATTTCCATTACCCTTATCGGCCAATGTTTGCATTTGGTGGTCTTTATAATTTCCCATGCCATACCCGAGCACAGATAAAAATATACCTGATTTTCTTTTTGACTCAATCAACTTTTCCAGGTCATCTGCTGAATTAATTCCTACATTAAAATCTCCATCTGTTGCCAAAATAACTCGATTATTTCCGTCTTTCATAAAATGCTTTTCTGCCAATTCATACGCCGTTTTAATGCCCTGCGCTCCTGCTGTCGAACCACCTGACTGTAGTGAAGTGATCGCATCTTTGATTTTCATTTTTTCTTTGACTAAAGTCGGTTCTAAGTGAATTGCTGCATTTCCTGCATAGCTAACAATAGCTACGCGATCTTTAGGACGTAGTTGATTCAATAAAAGCTGAAAAGAAGATTGGACCAATGGCAACTTGTTTGAACTATTCATGGAACCCGAAACGTCTATTAAAAAGACCAGGTTCGATGCTGGTAAATTTTCATTAGCAATTTTTTTGCCTTGCATGCCAATATGCAACAATTGGTGTTGCTCATTCCAAGGACAATTCGTAAGCGTGGTGTGCACTGCAATAGGCTCATCACCTATTGGTGCTTCATATTGATAGTCAAAATAATTAATCATTTCTTCTACTCTAACGGCATCTTTTGGAGGCATAGATCCTTGATTAATAAATCGTCTCACATTGCCATACGCAGCACGGTCGACATCTATGGAAAAGGTCGACAAGGCTTCTTTATTGGGATTTTGAAAAGTATTCTCTTGTGGTGAATAATATGACTCACTTTCTTCTTCATGTAGAGATGGTCTAAAAGAAATAGATTGCAAAGTACCTTGAACTGGATGTGAAGATTTATTGAAATTTCTTGAATATCCAGTGACAAGCACTTCATCTAATACTGGTCCTTGTTCTAAGGTTACAAAAATAGTATCCAGTGGGTTTTGGAGGTCAATATAAATATCCTTGGTCAAAAATCCTGTATAACTAATACGTAGAAATGGTACCGAGCTTGGAACATCAAGGCTAAACATACCATCAAGATCAGTTATTGTTCCTTGATTGGTTCCTTTGATAAGAACATTTGCTCCGATCAATGGGAGCTTTGATCCATCTACTACTTTGCCAACAATACTATGTTGACCATACATTGGTATAAAAATAATCCCTATTACTATAGATAGCATAAAAGCATAAATTAAATTTTTCATAGCATAATTTTTTAGTTTATACATCTGTTTTAGATGCATTCAATTAGATTTACACTATACAGATGCACGACTTAGAAGAATTACATAAACAATCAGAGAAAAAATTATTTTTTGCAGTGGATTAAAACAAAAGAAAGCGAATTATCTGATGAAGATTTGTTTGCCAAGGCTCGATCAGAAACTGACCTGGAACATGCATCTATTCTGTTCAGTCGCTACTTTGATCTCATTTATGGTCTCTGTTTAAAATATTTTAGAGATGAGGCTATGGCCAAAGATGCTGTAATGGATATCTACGAATTATATTCTAAAAAAATACGAACACATCAGGTAGATAAATTCAAATCTTGGTTGTATGTTTTATCCAAAAATCATTGCTTAGAAAAATTGCGTAAAGCAAAATGGAAGGAAGAAAAATCAGCGTTTATGCAATTTGATACATCTTTTCATCCTTATAGTGATGATGACAAAGAAGATGCTTTGAACAAATTAGAAAGTTGCATAAAAACCTTAAATAAGGAACAGAAACAGTGTATCCGATTGTTTTACCTTGAAAAACAGTCTTACAATGACATTTCAGAGGCTTTAAGTATACCTTGGAATAAAATAAGGTCTCTTATTCAAAATGGAAGACGAAATTTAAAAAATTGTATGGAACGATCATGACAGATTTTTCTTCGACATATCAAAAAGAATTGTTGCGAAAGTATATTGATGGCAGCATCAATGTAGAAGAACGACATGAATTGGAAAAAATGGCCTTGGATGACCCTTTCTTATTCGATGCCATGGAAGGATATTCTATCAAGGCAAATAAAGACAAAACACCTGTAATTTCCTTAAATCAAAAATCAAATCCTGCTTCAAGTCATATCAAACCATATTATAAATGGATCGGTTTAGCTGCAAGTCTTGTTATTTTACTTGGCGTTTTTTGGTTTTTAAATCCAATAGATCAAAATATTGATCTAATGACTACAACCCAAATGGAAGAAGACATCAGTGTAGACGAGGAAACCGCGTCTGGCATTGATCATAATGATGTAATGACTTTTAATGAGCTCACTTCCATGGAAAAGACTGCGCCAAACCAATTCGTTCAAGCTGACGAAAAAGCGTTTGAGCCAATCAATATATCCAAAAAACAACGAATCGTTTCGCAGACTGCTCCATCTATTCCTGAGGTTCAAGCTGCACCAATTCTAGTAGAACAATCAAAAGATGAACAGCTTGTTCAAGTAGATATACAAGAGCTTGAAAATGAAATACCTTCGCAAGATGCTATCGCTGATGTTTCCGAAGTAAAAGCGACAAGAAAAAAGGCTACAGTAGAGCCCAATACGCCAATCAGCACTACATCATCAGAAGCAATGGAAACCTTGCATGATGAAGATATAAATGAAGGTGAAATCGCAGATAATTTTGTCATTCAAAACCCATTATCACAAAAGACTCCGCTTCCTGAAGCAGAAGTGACCTCCAAAATCAAAAAAATTAAATCACTTTCAAATTATATAAGAGGCAAAGTTACCGATGACTTTGGTGAACCTTTAATTGGTGCCAATGTATTATGGAAAGGAACAACCCATGGCACTATTACTGATCTTAACGGTGAATTTCAAGTAGCTCGGGATGTAGGGTATGGCCATATAGAAATAAACTATACAGGATACAATTCAAGTACCGTTAAATTAACACCAACGGATACATTTTTACACGTTCCATTGGATGTAGGAGATATTTTAGATGAGGTTGAGGTCACAGGTTATAGTGTAAATCAAAATTCAAAAAATGAAAAGCCCGAAAAGACCAGCATACATGCTTATCCAAAAATAGGGTTAAATACATTCCATCAATTTGTTTCAAATCAAAGAAATCAAGATGTCTGTCCTGACAAAGGTTACGTCAAACTCCAATTTGTAGTAAAGAAAAATGGAGAATTGACTAATATTAAGATCAAAGAATCCCTAAATGAAGCTTGTGATCAAGAAGCCATTCGATTATTAAAGGCTGCGGGTAATTGGCGGACTAATCCAGAAGGTTGGCGTAAAAAATTATTGTATACGATGGTTTTCGAATAAATTTTATTGATCTTACTCTACATGGCAACCATTCAGAGTATATACTTCCACTTGGGTAAAAGCATAAGATTTAAGTGGCTTTTGTTTTTAATCATAATACAATGTTTATGTAAAAAGCTGTTTCAATATTCTTGAAACAGCTTTTTTTATTGGATTTCCTATGACACTTCTCTAAGGATAAAATGCAACAAAAAGATATTGCTAATTCCCACGTTGTCCCTTGGCTGTTCTATCCTCTAACGCAGGTGCCGGCGTTTTAACACCTGGGTTTGTTTTTAATAATTTCATTACCTCAAGTACTACACGTTCAATTTGAGGGTCTCTATCCTGCATCAAAATATTTGGATCATCCCATACTTCAATATCTGGTGCAACGCCTTCTCCTTCCCAAAACCAATGCCCATCATTGTCATACAGCCTCGCACCAGGCACAGTAATTCCACCACCGTCAATCAATCGATGTCGAGTGGCTGGACCTACAAGAATACCTAATGTTCTTTCTCCAACGATAGGTCCTGCTTCAAGTTCTTGAAATGCCCAAGGCAGACCATCTCCACCTGAGCCCGCCCATCCATTGATAAGCATCCCCATTGGACCAGGATTGGCTTTGATAGGATGTGTATGGTCTCGTCCATGTCTCCAACTTAGATTATAGACAACTGGACGTTGCAACAATTCTAAAAATCGATCTGCCAACTGGCCGCCTCCATTGAATCGCTCATCTATGATAAATCCTTCTTTATCCAACTGCCCATAATACATACGTACCAATTCCATCTGTCCTTGTCCAGAAGTATTGGACATATAAATATATCCTAGCTTTCCATCAGAGAGTTTATCGACCTTCAATCGATTATTTTCTATCCATTCTAAATGTCGCAGTCGACCTTCATCACTGATTCTAAGGCATTCTATTAAATGTTCTTTTGCATCTTGTATTTTTCCATTGCTACTCACCAAAATCGAAGCAGTCTTGCCACCAAGGTTATTAAAAGCAGCATAAGCTTCTTGATCTGAAGTTAAGGCATTGCCATTGACACTATGCACATAATCGCCGACTTTGACATTGACTCCTGCTTTATCTAATGGCGAACGTACGTCAGTATCCCAAGCAGCAGGTCTTACAATATGCTTTATGCGATACAGGTCTCCTACTAATTCCCAATTCACACCAATGTATCCCGTATTTTGTCTCTTTACTTGTTCTGCATCACCGCCAAAAGTATAGGTATGTCCAGCACTTAATTCTGCTACCAAATTAGAGATTATAAAATTTACATCCCATCTTGTGCGCGCATCCTCTATAAGAACACCATACCTTTCTTTAAGTGCATTCCAGTCTAAACCATGCATATTTGGATCATAGAAAAAATCTCTATGTCTACGCCATGCATCGTTAAACAACTGTCTCCATTCTTCTCGTGGTACATGATTCATCACCATCCCATCTGTAGGTACTTTATCTTTTATTTTTTGTCCTGGCTTTGGGTTTATAATTCCAATTCCTCCTTTACTTCTAACAATAATTTGTTTTTGATCAGCTGTCAATTCCATATCATTGACATTCTCCATAATTGCGGATTCTTCGCGCTCCTCAAAATTATACAGCATAATAGCTACCTCTTCTTTTTCAGAACCTGTATTAGGGTATTTGACGAATGCCAGGCCCTCATCAAAAGTCATCAAACCTCCAATATTTCCACCATCAATTGGAAGTAGAAAAAGGCGGCTTTCAATATCCTCTATATCTATAGTGACTGAAACGTCATCATCATCTTTTTTCTTTTTCTCATCGTCTTGATCGCCTTTGTCTCCTGTCTTATCCTTTTTCTTTTTGTTCTTATCCATTGCTTTATCGTCAGATTCCTCTTCTTTTTTCTCTTCTTTGTCTTTCAATTTTACTTCATCATTCTTAGGACCTAAAAGATGAGGCACTTCTTTTGTTAGTGGCAATACCGCGATCTGAGTGGCATTAGGGTAAACCCAAGTTCCATCTCCCATATCTGAATAATGAGGAGATAAATTACGATTGGTGGTATAAAATAAATACTTTCCATCCTTGCTAAAAACAGGACCACTGTCATCATAGAAATCACTTGTCAATCGACTGACTGCCTTTTTTTCCAAATTATAAACATAAATAGCGCCACTCGCATTAGCACCTTCTTTATCATAAGTTAACCATTTAGAATCTGGAGACCATTCTATGCCAAAGCCTCTTTTTCCTCCTTGCCCTAAATTCCAATCCATATTATCTACAATGGTCTCAATACCAGTTGCGACATCTATTAGATTAATATTATTTTTGTAATCTATATAAGTCAAATACTTATTATCAGGAGACCAGTATAATCGATAACCATAGCCTATATTATGATTGGTCAATTTTCTTAATGCTTTCTTGCCATCATATTCTTGAACATAAATTTCAAATTCACCACTTCGATCACTCCAGAAAGCTATATGATGGCCATCAGGAGACCAAGCTGGATTGCGATCCCATGCGCCGCTTGATTTTGTCATATTTAATGTAATGCCTTCTTTTACAGGCACATCGAAAAGTTCTCCTCTACTTTCTAATATAAGTCGCTTTCCACCAGGAGCTGCAGTCATATTAGCTATACTTCCACTTACCTTTTTGGATTTTGGCATCTCTACAGAAAGATCACTAATTATTTGAATCTCTACCGGTTTAAAAGTATGATCATTTAGATTCATAGTATACATATCACCTCCCATTTCAAAAACCAGTGCATCTGGACCAGCGGATAAGGTCGATATATCGAAATCAGTGAAATTCGTCAATTGCTCCAGAGACTTAGTAGCTGGATCATAGGACCAAATATTCAATCTCATATTTTCATCTCGATCAGATAGAAAATACAGCCGATCTCCAGTCCATGAAGGTTTACCATCTATGGCAATATTATCTGTAATATTTTCAATTTGTTTCGACCTCGTATCATAGATATATATGTCTGATGTCAAGCCTCCTCGATATCTTTTGAATGGATAGTTTTCTGTGATTTTTGTGATATAAGCCAATTGACTGCCATCGGGAGAGTAGCTCGCCAACTCTCCATAAGGAATTGGTAATCGCTCAGCATGTCCACCTTTTTTACCAACTTTGAAAAACTGTCTCGACGATCTTGGGCCCATCTCTCTTCTTGATGCGAATAAGATAGACTGTCCATCAGGATGCCAATCAATAGTCCGATCAGACCACGATTGATTCGTAATAACTGTTGGCAATCCTCCAGTAACAGGAATTGTAAAAACATCTAAGTTGCCATTATAATTAGCAGTATATGCAATTTCAGAACCATCAGGAGAAAACCTCGGATAAGATTCCTCACCTGGTGAATGTGTCAGTTGTAATGCCGTTCCTCCGTTGCGATCAACCAACCATAGGTCACCGCCGTAAACAAATACGATTTGTGTCTGTGAGATATCAGCATAACGCATCAATTTTGCGCTTACTTGAGATTGTGCTTGCAAACAAAAAAATAAGCCTACGAGAATTAAAAATGAAGATTTCATATATTTATTAGTTTAGACAAGTCAAGATAAGGTATAGTCTTCAAGATGAAGAGTGAATATTAAATCTTTGAAACATTTAATTGAGCTACTATTTTTACATTCCTCTAAACTCAAGTCTTCCTTATGGAGCAGCTTGTTGCATGCTTCTATTAAAAGTGTAGTACCTCTTTGTAATCGCTGTTGATAATCCACACCTTTGTTAGCATGTATATTTACTACTTTTCTATTTTTACTCTTAATCGATTTTATTTTATAAAACCTAATTAATAACAGTACCTGAAGCCACAAAAAATGGGTTTAATAAATTTTCTTTATTGTATTCCAATGGCAATTTATCTTCATATCGAACTACATTACCACCAGCTTCTTCCAACACAATATGGGCAGCAGCAGTATCCCATTCCATGGTAGGAGCAATTCTAGGATATAAATCTGCTTCCCCTTTAGCTAAAATTAAAAACTTCAATGAGCTCCCTTTCGCCACCAATTCTGGAGACTCCAGATTGTCAACAAAAGCTTGCGTCTCTTCATTTAAATGTGACCTAGAACAAACCACTCGAAGGCCTGAATCTTGCAAAGTGAAAGTGTTAGCCGTTATTTTTTTCTCTCCTTCTTGATTTATTAAAAAAGCACCTTCTCCAGAAATTGCCCAGTAGGTTTCATTAAGTACAGGAGCATACACTACACCCATTACCACTTTGCCATCTTTAATCAAGGCAATATTCACCGTAAATTCTCCATTCCTTTTGATAAATTCTTTCGTACCGTCTAGTGGATCGACCATCCAAGTATATTTATAATCAGCTCTAATATCATATCCCAGTTGTTTATTCTCTTCAGAAATGATTGGATAGCAAGGAACTAACTGTTCTAAGCCATTGCAAATCACTTCATTGGCTGCACGATCAGCCTTAGTCAAAGGGGAATTGTCTTCTTTTGATTGAATTTCAATATCAGATGCATTATTATAAATGTCTAAAATGACTACACCAGCGGCAATTGCAATATCAACAACTTTATTTTTTAACGCAATCATATGAATCTATTCAAGTATTTATTCGATTTTAGCGCCCAAATATAGCGATTTGATGATAATCAAATCTATATTGATTTTCAAATTTAAGAATGTAGAAATTTTAAGTGATGAAAAAAATTTTAGTTACAGGTGGCTGCGGATATATTGGAAGTCATACAATTGTTGATTTACTTGATCACGGCTATGATGTAATATCGATTGATAGTCTAGTAAATTCGGATGACAGTGTATTAGAAGGTATGTCTAAAATAACTGGAAAAACGGTTCAAAATTATAAAGTGGATCTCTGCAATATTGACGAAACTGAAGCGGTATTCAAAGCACAGCCGGACATTGTTGGCATAATTCATTTTGCCGCTTTAAAATCAGTAGGTGAGTCAGTAGAAAAACCCATAAGATATTTTAGAAATAATTTAAACAGTCTCATTAATGTGTTAGATTGTTGTAGAAAGTATCAAGTCAATCATTTTATATTCTCATCTTCTTGTACAGTGTATGGCAATGCAGAGGAATTACCTGTCACGGAGCAAACACCTGAAAAGGCAGCTGAATCTCCGTATGGGCGCACCAAACAAATTGGCGAAAAACTGATTATTGATAGCATTAAAAATACTGACATTCAAACCATTAGTTTACGTTATTTTAATCCCGCTGGTGCTCATCCATCAGCTTCGATTGGAGAATCACCTTCAAATCCTGCTCAAAGTTTGGTTCCGATTATTACAGAAACTGCGATAGGTAAAAGAGGATCAATGTCTGTTCATGGAAGTGACTATGATACGCGTGATGGCAGTTGCATCCGAGATTATATCCACATCATGGATCTAGCAAATGCGCATACCAAAGCGATAACTTATTTATTTGAAGGGAAAAATCAGATTCAATATGATGTCATGAATTTAGGTATTGGTCAAGGTGTCTCCGTTTTAGAAGCTATAAAAGCTTTTGAAAAAGCCTCAGGACAAGAATTGAATTATTCTCTGGGCCCTCGAAGGTCTGGTGATGTTATATCGATTTATGCAGACTATAGCTATGCTAAAAATCAATTGGGTTGGATACCAAAATATGGCATTGATGATATTATGTCATCAGCTTGGGAGTGGGAAAAAGTTCGAACCAATTCATGATTTTAGAAGACCGTCAATATCCAGCCAAAATTATTTTATTCGGTGAGCAAACTGTATTACATGGGTCTGATGCTTTAGCCATTCCATTTTCTCATTATTCTGGAATTTGGGCATTTGGAAATCGTCCAAATGAAGAGATGTTATTTGTAAACAAACTTTTATCAAAAACAAATTTCCCTTGGTTTAACTACATTCATTTAAAACAAGACCTGTCTAAAAATTTATTTTTTAATTCAACAATTCCTTATAGTTCAGGCTTGGGAAGTTCAGGTGCTTTATCTGCTGCACTTTACGATCGATATGCAAAAGAAAAAGAAAGCAACACCATAGAATTAAGAGAAAGATTGGCTGCATTAGAAAGTATGTTTCATGGAAAAAGTTCTGGTGTAGATCCATATATTTCCTATACGAAGGAAGGTTTGAAAATTACTCAAAAAGGCATTATTCCCATTTCAGATTATAAGACATTGTTTGATCAAGTTTATATCATCGATTCAAAAGTACCTCGATCTGCACAAACCTACATTCAATTATTTACAAAAAAAATTCAAAATGCCCATTTTAAAAACATTTGCCAAAAAGATTGTATTCAACCTGTAAATACAATTATTGAAAATGCAACATCTGCATTACCAACTCGTCAAGAACAACTTAATGCCTTAAGTAAGGTCAGTCGCTTTCAATACCATCACCTTCCTGAATTTATAACAGCAAATATGAAAAACATATGGAAACATGGATTAGATTCAGGACAATATTTTATGAAGTTGTGTGGTGCTGGTGGCGGAGGTTTTTATTTAATATTTTCAATAGAACCATTGGCCCAAGAAAATTTTTATGGGTATGATATCATCAAAATTTTTGAATCAAAATTTTGAAAAAGAGATCTAAAAAGAATACTTACTTCGAATGTGAAAACTGATAAAACAATCTCATCATAATATCCTTTGTACCATTCTTTAGCACATAGTATTATATCGTGTACTTAAAAAATTGCTCGTAAAGGTGGAAAAAATGAAAAGAGTTATAGTAACTCGAGAATCTTCGCTTCGTTTGTATGTTTTTGACAAAATTTTAATACAAAAAATGATTATACAATAGTAAGAATTTTAAATCGCTTCTTATTAAATACAAGTTCGTCTCCTACACTACGATGCATTAAAATTTTACCAATTGGTGCCTCTGGAGAAATGCAGAAATATTTTTGCGCTTCTCTCATTTTTTTTCCTTGCCCTATGGCAATAAAAAAAATACCTTTTTCAGTGATGACAAGACTTCCTATTTGTACGTTTCTAAAGTCCTTAATAATATAAATTTGGCTCAATTGATTTCTTGCAATCAAGGCTTCTTATAATTGCCTTCTATTATTATTTTCTTCGATCTGCATCATAGCTCTACCTGTATCGAACTTATCCCCAGCACTACTTTTTGATTCATTGATTCATGCAGATTCTATAGACGCCAAACTGATTTGAATTGTATGAATTCTTTGATCAATATCCAGACTACATTGATGGAGTAATTCCAGCTTGATTAATTTCCAGTTCGTACGTTCTCCCATACTATATATATAAACTTGAGTCTGATTATTATAATTCGCAAGTTATTCAGATTTTATGAGAACAAAATAAAATTCATAGCTAGCTATTCTCTTTCCCATTCTATTATACCTTTGTGTGATGTCTTCGAAGAAAAGTGCCTTGATATTCATTTTCATTACTGTGATGGTAGACGTCATTGGATTTGGTATCATCATCCCTGTTATTCCCGAACTTATAGAACAACTGACAGGCCAATCAATAAGTGAAGCTTCTGCTTGGGGAGGCATATTAATGGTATCATTTGCATTAATGCAGTTTCTGTTCTCACCAATCATGGGCGAATTGAGTGATAAATTCGGTCGTCGACCGATTCTATTATTAAGTCTGCTTGGTTTAACGCTTGATTATATTCTTCATGCCTTTGCTCCTACAATCACTTGGTTAATTATAGGGAGGATCTTGGCTGGAGTTTGTGGAGCCAGTTTTACTACGGCTCATGCTTATATTGCAGATATCTCCACACATGAAGAAAAAGCTAAAAACTTTGGATTGATGGGTGCTGCATTTGGACTGGGCTTCATAATTGGTCCAGCTTTAGGAGGAATCTTTGGAAATATTGATGTCAGGTTACCTTTCTTTATTGCGGCTGGTTTATCTTTTACAAATTTTATTTTTGGTTATTTCTTTGTCCCTGAGTCGCTAAGTAAAGAAAATAGAAGAGAACCTGTTTTGAAAAAAATGCTGCCTGGTGTTTCATTAGTCAATTTAGGGAAATACAAGGGTTTAGGCTTTCTGATTTTGGCCTTATTTTTTGCTAATATTGCTGGCCAGGCTTTACCTGCAATATGGTCATTTTTTACCATTGAAGTGTTTGATTGGAATGCGGCTCAAGTAGGATATAGTCTGAGTTTTGTCGGACTATTAGTTGCTATAGTTCAGGGCGGGCTTGTAGGGAAAGCTGTTAAGAAATTCGGTCAAAAGAAAGTCATATTATTTGGGTTTTTCTTTTGGAGTGTTGGAATGTTATTATTTGCTTTTGCTTCTCAAGCTTGGATGCTCTATGCAATTTTGATTCCTTATGCCCTAGGCGGTGTAGCAGGTCCAACATTACAAGGCTTATTATCTAATCAGGTATCCGATAAAGAGCAGGGTAATTTGCAAGGCGCATTGACCAGTATGATCAGTATTACAACGATCATAGGTCCAGCGATTGCTACCTCACTATTTTATTATTTTACCAGTGGAGAAGATCGATTGTATTTTCCTGGCGCTTCCTATATAGCCGCTGCAATATTGTTGTGCCTTGGAACCGTTTTTGCCTATTTCGGTTTACGCAATTTCAAATATCAGGTATAATGATTCATGAATTTATATAAATCATTATTATGATCGTTATCTATATCAACCCCTAATATCTGTTTTTGATGGCAATCACAATCAACAATTGAGGGTAGTTTCGTGTATGATTGACCTTGGTTATGCCAATAAAAATGAATTTCCCAATTTCTATCTGTGCCAACTGTAATATCATCCAACCCATCTTGATTGAAATCACTAAAACTTAATCCGCCTCCATAAAACGAAGGGTAATTTTCCAGACCTATTCCAAATCCATCCGTAATCCTCATCTCCTCACTCACATCAATAAAATCTTGACAAGAAAGATTTTGATTGCCTAGTAGGAATAATTGTAAAAGAGTTCTTACATACGAATTCGACTAAAATTTGACATTCTAATGTAAGAAATTATGAATGGTCGAACTAAATAATCGTAAGCATTCCTTTCTTTAATCCTAAATGAGGCACTATATTATAACTCAATAAGGAGCTTTGATGCGAACTCACTAAAAATTCTGTGATGGAACTGTTAAAGATATTATGACTGAGTGTGATTGTGTTTTCGTCTGACAAATCTAATATTTTACCTACTGCCACAGAGACTGGGCCACCTGAGGTAATGACAAGATTGTTCTCTCCTTTATCAGTATTCTCTTTAATTTGGTTGAAAACAGTAGATGCTGCTTGTTTAAAATCATTCCATGATGAAAACTGAGAATGATCTTGAGTAAGCTTCTTATTTACCCAAAGTTTGGTAACGGCATTATAGATTTCAACATGCTTCTGAACTCTTTGGTTAAAATTTTCTTCTGGTAAAAGAGAAAGCGATTTTATCTCATCATTTGTTTTTTTGAGTTCTGGTAATACATGTCTTTTTACCTTTGGTCCATCATGTTCAATGAGTTCTGATAAGGTGTTAATTTGCTTAAATGAACATTGATATCCTTTTTCTATGGCTTCTTTGGTCTGGCGGTGTCTTTGCAAAGGACCTACAAATACTTTCGAAATTTTAATCTCTTGTTGATTAAAATAGGCACCTAATAGTTCAGATTGTTGCCAACCTAATGGAGACAAATTGTCATAGTTATCTGTAAATAAGGAAGCCTGTCCATGACGGACATAAATGACTTTAGCCATTATTGTCCTTTAAAAATCGGAGTCCGTTTTTCTACAAATGCCTGTACACCTTCTTTATGATCTCGACTTTCAATACATTCTGCTTGCTTTTCGGCCTCAAAAGCTAGTGTGTCAAATAAGCCATTTGTCATCGCATGCTGTATAATCGACTTGGTATGTTTTATGGCTAAAGGCGCTTTGCCTACAAATGTTTTAGCCCAGTCCTGCGCTTCTTGAACACTATTGCCTGATGATGCAACTTTATTGGTCAATCCAATATCCAAGCATTCTGCCGCCATGACTTTTCTACCTGATGTGGTTATTTCTAAGGCTTTGCTATAACCTACAAGTCTTGTTAAAAACCAACTGGAACCCGCATCAGGGACTAAGGCTATATTTACAAATGCAAATACGATTGATGCCGTTTCTTCCATGACTCGAAAATCACAGCCCAATGCAAAGGCTGTTCCTGCCCCAGCAGCCGGACCATTTAGTGCACCAATAATTGGTTTTGGCATTTCTATCATTAATCTGATCACGCTTTGATACCACATATTCAGGTAGGTTCTAGTATCACGACCTGAGTTGGCATCACCTAAATTTTGCATGTCTGCTCCTGCACAAAACCCTTTGCCATTTCCTGTAAGGACAATCGCTTTCACTTCATCATCGTCCCTTACTTCTCGTAGGGCTTTTATCAATCCATCAATCAATGCTTGATTGATGGCATTATAGCGACTGGGTCTGTTTAGTGTAATTGTGGCAATGCCATCTCCTTTACTTAGCAGAACTGCCTCATCTGGAGACTCTTTAACTAAGGCTTTAGCCGCTTGTTCATTCAATGCTTTTACTTGCTCAGCCTGTTCTTTTGGTCCTGCATAAACCTGTGCTATCAATTCTGCTACGCATGCTGGTTTTTCTTCCCCTTCCAATTCGAAAGTGATCTCTGAAATATATTTTGCACCACCTTGTTTCTCTTCAAATCCTATAAGTTTTACTCTACCTCTAACTTTTGCGCCTACTTTAGTTGCATTGATAAAACGTACTTTGTCACACCCATAATTTACACCCATGACCACATTTCCTATGCTACTCGTCTCATAAGAGATCTTTGGCGCTAAGGACAGGACTAAAAAGCCATGTGCTATAGTGGTTCCATATGGGGAAAACTGCTTTGACATACTTGGATTAATATGAATCCATTGATGATCTTCGGTGGTATCAGCAAACTGATCAACACGTTTTTGTGTAATTTCTATCCATTCAGATAAGCCAATTTCTTTACCGATATGGTCTTTCATATCTGATATTTGTTCAAAATGGGTTTTATATGCGTCTTTTGTCATTGTATTATTTTAAAGGTTCTACTACCATTTTAAAAGATCCATTAATAAAATGTGCAGCATACGAAAGTAAAAAATAGAGATTGAAAAGCACAATTATTTTAACTCGGAGTTAAATTTATTTGATTTGATCAATTATATCAAAAGGAAACTGTTTAGGACTTTTTTACCTGATCTTTTAGCTGTTATCATCGTTAAAAATACTCGTGAATACTTGCATTCACTGCGTTTTTTGTCTTGATAGCATCTAAAACCTCTATGTAATAAAAGTCCCAAACTACTTTCCATTTGGTATAGTATATGTAATATTTCTAATGTTGATGCTATGGTTTTTATAAAAATGAATGCAGGTTTTGTAAAAAGATTTGGTTTTTCTAAACTATATCCTCTTTAATGTGTGTAATATTGTAGAACTATAAAATTGAGAATATGCTTTCTAAAAAAATGCAAGACACTTTAAATGAGCAAGTCAAAATTGAAGCTCAGTCTTCACAGGTTTATTTAGCCATGGCGTCATGGGCAGAAATTCAGCCTGGAATTAACAATATCACCTCATTTTTCTATCGTCACAGCGATGAGGAAAGAATGCATATGTTGAAATTGATACATTTTATAAATGATAGAGGTGGTTTTGCTATGGTTCCCAACCTAGAACAACCTCAATTAACCTTTCCTTCTATAAAGCACGCATTCCAAGAGCTGTTGCAACATGAGATTTATGTCTCCGAAGGCATCAATAAGTTGGTAGATATTGCTTTACAAGAAAAGGATTATGCCACACATAATTTTCTTCAATGGTATGTAGCAGAACAAATTGAAGAGGAAGCTTTGGCACGAACTTTAAATGATAAATTGGAATTAATCGGTGATGAAAAAAGTGGGATGTACCTTTTTGACAGAGATATTTTAAATGTTACCGTATCGGGATCTGAAGAGGAAATGTAAGGTTCAATTCCGCAATTTATAAAAGTTCATATTCAAGCGTAAAGTTCAAGAATAAAATTAAAGTTTCTAGAACAAAATTAATACCCAATAGTGTCTGTCTAACTTTTTGGACTGATCCTTGTGTACTATACATGTAACAAGGAATCAAATCAAAAATCATGCAGTTTTATTCCGACGAAAATCAGTCTTATTTTAAGAAAAAGGGAATGTCCGATTGGGATAATTTCCATAAATATTCAAGGATATTGTTGCTTCGAGCTTATGCCAAAAAGAGGTATACTACTGGTAGGATTATAAAAAAACTGGAAAGGGCATACTTAAAATTATCCTTAGAACAGCCTACAATCCACTCGAATCAATACGAGACAATGTTATTAAGATTGATTGATATTCTGAATAAAGATTCTATTGTAATAGATAAAAACGACTTAACCATTTCTAAAGATGGTTTGTTAGGGCAATATTATAACCCTAACTAAATATCACTACTGTCTATAGGTCAAAGTACTAAAGTATGCCTATAAAAGTATGACTTTGTCGCTTTGCCAGCGAGGCTTTCATTTTTTGCCTTGACGCAAAAAAACAGAAACAAAAAAGTCAAGACTGTATTCTTTACGTTCCAATCAAATACATATTCCTTTACTCAAAAAACTTGCAAGCTCAGACTGTTTTAAGTTTTTAAAGGTATCTATATCTGGTTTGCACTAAAATGAATAAGGTCGCAAGTCAAAATTGAAGATTTACTTAGAGGTCAAAGTACGCTACTCCCGTATCATTTAAAGACCCAAAATACAATCGATTCCCAAACTGTTGAATACTTGCAATTTCAGAATATTTTGGTTGGCTGCTTTGAAGATTGTGAATCACTTTTCCATTTTCGTCAATCCCCAAAATGCAGTTGTAATATTGAGGTGCAGGATGAAGAGATTTTGGTAGCTTCATTATTAAATTTCGCAATCCTGGTTTAGGCATCATATTATCCGTTGATTGGGCTCTTGGAGAAATAATAGTCAACCAATAAATGCCATTTTCTCCCCTTGAAACGCCATCTGGATATCCCGGAAGGTTATTGTTTACATATTCTCGAGTTCCTTTTTTTGGCCCTTTCAGCCAATACTTTGAAATACTATAATTTCCTGTTTCATTAAATAATACAAAATTTTCATTTTCACCAAGGGCGACGCCATTCGCAAAATATAGATCATCAACTACCAAGCTGGTTTGATTGGTCTTTGGGTTAAAAGCGTATAATGCGCCATGAGGCCTCCGTTCCATTAAGTCTTCAATGACAGTCTTATATCCGTACTTGTCTGATGCATCTGAAAAATATATTACACCGGAAGAATCAATATCCAAGTCGTCGACAAAACCCATTTTCTTGCCCTGATAACTATCTACATATTTTATAATAGTATTGTTCGAAATATCCAATTTTAATAAGCCCACCAAGGCATCAGCTATGATAAGATTTCCCTCAGGATCTATATGTAAACCTAAGGGCCGGCCTCCAGTATTTACTAATTTCTTAGATTCGCCCGTAGCAAGGTCAAACCTTTTGATATCTCCATTAATTTCTCCACCGTACAGATATTTGCCTACAACATCAATTGCCACATCTTCACACCCTACACATTCTTTATCATTCAAAAATTGTAGTGTTTGCATTTTCTCATTGGGTGCCATATCGCCGATAAAGCCAAGATTTGTAGGAGGTGTCCAAGCTACAGGGTCAATTGGTGATGGTTTTAAGAAAAACCATAATAAAAATAGTAATAAGGTAAGAACAAGGAGAAATAATACTTTTTTCATAATAGAGGGTAATAGCTAAGGGAAGTTAGTAAAATTCTTGCACCTTAAACTTTTCTATCTATAAAATTTAACAGCGGGTATAATTAAATTTCCTTGTATTACAGCATGTTTCATAAGAATTAAGTTTATATATTTGTAAAAACTATACTCAGAGTTAAATTTTTTAGAATAAAATTAAAGTCAATATGGGAAAATACATGAGCATGTCAAATCTTCGCTTCTTAATGAAGGAGGTTCACGGCATTGAAGAGATATTGAAGTACGATCGATATAAAGATTATGATCTTGATTCTGTTGAAATCTTAATGGATTCAGTAAAAGATTATTGTGATAAGGAGTTTTATCCTTTTTTTAAAGAAATGGACGAACAACCTGCAAAATTTGAAGATGGTAAGATTGTAGTGCATCCTCAAATTGGAAAGACGATGAAATATGCGGGAGAGAATGGATTTATTGGAGCACATTTTGATTATGAAGTTGGCGGACAGCAAATGCCACATCTTTTATATGGTGCATTAAGCCATATTCAATCTACAGCGAATAATCATATTGGTGGATATGCTGGTTTAACAGCAGGCGCTGCAGGACTGATCATTTCTTTTGGTTCTCAAGAGTTAATTGAAAAGTATACCCCAAAGATGATGAAAGGAGAATGGGGCGGTACCATGTGTTTGACTGAGCCCCAGGCTGGAAGTTCTTTATCTGATATAACGTCTTCAGCATCACCTCAGGAAGATGGATCATATAAAATAAAAGGTCAGAAAATATATATATCTGGTGGAGATCATGAGTATTGTGACAATTTTGTACACTTATACTTGGCTAGAATAGACGGTGCACCATCTGGTACGAAAGGTATTTCATTGTTTGTGGTACCTAAATTCAGAATTGACGACAATGGTAATCTTGAACCAAACGATGTAACCACTGCGGGTGATTTTGAAAAATTAGGTCAGAAAGGCTATTGTACTACGCACCTTATTATGGGTGAAAAGGATGATTGTCAAGGATGGCTGGTCGGATCGCCTAATAAAGGTTTAAAGTATATGTTCCAAATGATGAATGGAGCTAGGATTGATGTAGGATTAAGTGCTGCATCAATAACTACTGCCGCATATTACGCTTCTTTAGAGTTTGCCAATGAAAGACCTCAGGGAAGAAAATTGACTTCAGATGGTTCAAAAGATGTAAATGCTGAGCAAACGATGATTATCAATCATCCAGATGTGAGAAGAATGCTTTTATTACAAAAAGCTGTTTCTGAAGCTTCGGTGAGTTTGTTATTTAGATGTTCAAGATTATTAGATATTACTCATAATGAAGAAGGAGAAGCTGCGGAAGATGCACATGATATGATGGAATGGCTGACGCCAATCGCAAAAACTTACCCATCAGAAATGGGGATCACTTCAGTAAGTAATGGTGTTCAAGTTTTAGGTGGTGCAGGATTCTGTAGTGAATATATCTTACAACAATACTATAGAGATATAAGAATCATGTCAATCTATGAAGGAACGACAGGAATTCAATCTTTGGACTTATTAGGAAGGAAGTCAACCATGAAAAATGGTAGAGCCTTACAATTGATCATGAAAGAAATTCAAGAAGCGATATCTGATGCATCCACATTTGATGCATTAAAGCCCTATGCAGATAAGCTTGGGTCTAAGTTAGATGATATGCAAAAAACCTTGATGCATTTGATGTCTTTTGCAATGAAAGGTGACTACGAAAAGTTTTTGGCTGATGCGACAATATTCATGCATTTTGCAAGCAATGTGGTCGTAGCATGGCAATGGCTGGAAATGGCAACCATCTCTAAAAGAGCATTGGTGACAGGGAATTTAAATGAGTCTCAGGAGTTTTATGAAAGTAAAATAGAGACGATGAGATTCTTTTTTACATACGAATTGCCAAAAACTACTGGATATATGGAAACTTTAATGAGTCCAGAAGTAGTTACCCTTAAAAAAGAAAAAGAATTAATCTCTTAAGTACACAACGTCAATCTCAAAAAGTCTGTTACTAATTGAGATCATATTAATAACAAATTAAACATTATGAGTTTAGAAACAATAATCAGTAAAATTAACGAGCAAGCAGGTGGAGCACCTCCAATTGGTGATACTTTAAAATTCGTTTTGGATGACAAAACAATTTATGTGGATGGAACAGGTGATAAAAATGTCATCAGTGAAGATGATAAAGATGCTTCTTGTACGATCAGTACTGATGCAGATACTTTTGCTCAATTGCAAAGTGGAGACTTGAATCCTATGATGGCTGTCATGAGTGGCAAAGTCAAAATCCAAGGAGATATGGGACTTGCGATGAAATTGCAGACCTTACTTGGATAATATCCAAACTAAATGAAACTAATAACCTGAGTTTGACTATTATTTACGAACTCAGATTGATAAAGGCTGTTTCTCTAAGAGGTACAGCCTTTTTCTTTAGCTCTAACAGTCAAAATTTCTCTCCGACAAATTCCAAACTAAAAACTATAATCTACTTTTAGAGACTTATTTTAGTAAAAAACTACACTTATCTAAAGATTATGCGTCATAATCATGTTATTACATATGATTCATTCGTTTTATGATTTTCGACGATTAATTAACTAATTTGAGATATTCCATTCTTTTACTTTTTGTCAGTGCTTCTATATTCACTTCTTGCGCTGATTTTTCAGATTTTGATCAGGTTGAAACAGTAGATTATACTTCTGAGTTTTTAATTCCTGTCATAGATTCGAAGCTTAATATTGTCAGTTTATTAGACAGCACCAATACCAATATTTCTTTTAGAATAGAAGCAGATGGTAGAGTGAATGCTGTTTTTTCAGGGGAGGGTATTTCGATTAATACGCAGCAAATTATTCCACTGATACCTGTCTTGGCAGATATTCCAATATTGGATACACTTACCACGCTTCAGGTGACGTCTATACCTGGAGCAACTATAAGTAAGGCAACTTTAAAAAATACCAGTATTCAATTTAAAATGATGCCACCTGACCAGAACGAATATACAGTACATATTGAGTTGCCAGAGTTTGTAAAAGATGGGCAGCCCTTTACAGCTCAAATGGCGATACCACAAAATTCAGCGAACACTTTGATCGAGTCAGTACCTTTTGATATTAGTGCTTTTACAGCGCAGAAAGGACTAACTCGAGTACAAGTATATTATCAAGCGATAGATGAATTAGGTGTAAAACGAATCATGGAAGGCGCTTTTCTTAGAATTGATTTTCTTCAGTTTTCCTACCTTGAAGGCATCTTTCCCAATCAAGAATTCTCAATTCCTAGTGGTACAATCCCAGTGAATTCTTTTCAGAATTGGGTAAGTGGAACAGCAAATTTTTCAGACCCTAGCATAGAGATTATTGTAGATAATTCTTTTGGAATACCGGTGGCACCTACAGTGAATGCTTTGAATATTATTACAAATAATGGCGAGAGTCAAGCTTTGACTACAAGTGCATTTGATCAACTTGTTTTTGACTTTCCTTCTTTGAATGAAGTAGAGGATACCAAAACGACAACTATAATTTTAGATAAAACCAATTCGAATATCTTAGATATTATCAACGAACAAACAAAGGATATTGAATATGATATTGATGCTATAGCCTTTCCTAATTTTCAAGTTAATGAAACGGGTTTTATATTGGATAATAGCGAAGTGAATTTGGAATCTAATCTGGTGATTCCCTTACAAGGTGTGGTGAATCAATTTGTTCTACAGGATCAATATGACATAGAAAGCATAGATTTTCAGCAAGCAATTTCAGCAGAATTTATTTTGAATATTGACAATGAGGCACCAGTTGATTTAGGCTTGCAAATTTTGTTAGCAGATGATCTAGGCAATACTTTGGATTCTATATTTAGTGAAGGGGAAGTTCTGGTTCCAGCCGCTAATCTTCTAACGCCATCCACTACAGAATCTCAGGGCTTTCAAAGCTGGACTGAAAATTTTACAAATGAAAGACTTAGAAATATAGAAAATGCAAAACGGGCGATTGCTAGATTTCGCTTAGATATGAAGACTGATGAACCTGTCTGGCTTTATGATTATTATGAAATGGCAATGAACTTAGGTGTTGCATTAGAAATTAATCGATAAATGAACTTTGTGATGAGATTGATTTTTATTTTATTACTTTTTTGTCAGTTTGCGCAAGCGCAGATATTTACTAAATCTATTTTTATACCTGAAGATCATTCCTACGATTTATTCCCAATTAAACATTTCGAAAAAGATAAAAAATTGATGATTTACTTGCCATCAATAAGATATGGAGTAGCCCAAGAAGGTCCTAAAATCACGGACTACGTGTATAGAGATGGTCAGAATAGATTGGTTTTTGATCCCGTAAATGCCTTGTCTTTGGCTCAAGATGAAAATGTATTTCAGTCGGGAGGATATATTAATGGAATAAGTGGTGCTTATAAAATAAATAATAGACTAACACTTTTTGGAGGCTATGGTATAGAATATCTAGGACACATTACTTATCCATTTGAAGCATTACAAATTTATACAGCTGGAAATGCATTCTTGCTGGGGCAAAATTTAGACCTAGGATTTGAGTCTTTTACTCAAGCTTATCATAAATATTCATTTGGAGGAAATTGGACACAAGGGAAGTTGACGATTGGAGCCAAGTTAAGCTACTTGTCAGGAATTGCAGATGCAAGTACAGCAGCTACTCAAATCAATGTAGAAATAAGTCCATTCTTTTACGAATTTCAATTTAATAATGATTTTAGAATCAATACCAGTGCCTTGCTTCAATATGAAAGTTTGGATCAAATCGTGATAGATTATACAGGCGATTTTTCAAAGAGTTTTTGGTCCTCAAATCGCGGATTTTCATTCGATTTAGGCATACAATACCAATTGGATGAAAAAACCAAACTGACAGCTCAAGTCAGTCATTTGGGGTCAATATCATGGAAGCGTGATGTTGCTAATTATTCAAGTACTGGTGAATTTGATTTTTCAGGATTAAATATTTTAGATTTCATTAGTGTGAATAGTAATGTCTCATACATAGATTCATTGGAAAATGCAGTTGACATTGTAGAGCATTTTGATTCATATAAAACCACACTGCCAGTAAGTTTCGATGCGGCGATCGAATATAAATACAATGCTTCACTTACATTTTCAGGAGGCATAGGATATAAGTCGATTATTAATACGTCCAATTTTTACGGTGGACTGTCTTCTTCATATCGCATTAATGATCAATTTACTTTTGGGGTTTCATATAGCTACTATAAGACTAACACTATGAATATTGGACTCTCTGGTAAAATAAATTTGGGTCCAGTTGTTTTATACGCCAGTACCCAAAACCTACTAGGGATTACCAATACTTTAGATGTAAACTATAGTAACAATACAATGGGGCTTAATCTTATATTGTATTGAGTAAAAATATTGTGATCTTTTTATTTGAATGTAGATGGTCAATAGTTTTTAAATTGAGCTGGTATATAAATCAGTATTATTTTTGGCTTATCGAATAAATTGAAATTTATTCGATAAGTTAAATAGGGTCTGCTGAAAAAGTTCAACACCCACTCCATGCTTGATTTTCATTAGAAATTTTCAAATTTAGAATTTTCTGACACCTGGCAATGATTTGACTAAACACAATAGCTATCCTGTCTACTGAATATCTCTGACCAGTATTGAATAGACATGGAGGTGCCTCCTTAGCCAGCTTGACTAAGTTGAGCACCAGTACTATTGTTGCGATCCATGATTCACTTGTTTGGCGCAATCTGGCCTTGATTCTATTCATTCCATATCTTGTCTTTGCTTGTCCAAATTTCCCTTCAATTGGGTTGCGTTCGCCTGGTGTCACTTTATATGGTTCTCCTTTTTTAGGGCGTCCCAGAGGTTTAGCTCGTAATTTTATCCCTAGTTCTTTTAATGCCTTTCGATTGGCTCGGTTACAGTATATTTTATCTGCCAATACTTCTGCTGGGTAATACCCAAATCGACTTTTGTATTTTTCCACAGTACTCATCAGACGTGTCCCCTCATTAAAAGCATCCCATGAAAGCTCATCTAAAAATGCGTAGCCTTGCATCAAGCTTACTTGTATTTTAGCTCCAAATTCTGTACTTGAATTTACTTTTCCTCTTACTATAGGTCTTACGTGGGCTTGATGTATACTAACTATACGATGGGCTACTTTATTGACTTTATTGTCATACATTTGTTTTTGTTGATCGTAAAGTGTTTGAATGACTAACAGATATTTGTATTGATTGTCACATAATGGTATGTGATCAAATTCATCTAACAATCGATTAATTGTCTTTACATTTCTATTCACATATGAGAGTTGTTTTCTTATCGCTTTTCGAATTGCTTTTTTAGTTTTCCTTTTACTTTGAGCTGTTTTCAAATAGTCTTTGCGAGCTATCTTCCTATAGGTGCGTGGCTTTTTATCACAACTTGATATGATATATAAGGCATCTATAATCTCTTCACTCTTTTCTCTTGCATCATTTAGTAAATTTAAATCAGTAGGATAGGCTATATCTTGCGGACAGGCTGTAGCATCTGTTATAAGTTGACCTTTATGACTTATCCGCTTTTCAGGTGGAATAGAATCATTTGATTCAATGGCTGGTTCTTCTACTTTTTGATCTTCATTTTTTTGATCGGTAGTATGTAAGCCTAGAATTTGCTCATTAATTCTATTAATTTGCTCTGATCCTAATCGTTTTCTAATTTCTACAAACAAGGAAGGGTCAAATGGAGCTTCATTACTAAAGCTGCTGTAGCCAATAAAATATTGCATATAGATATTTTCCTGAATATGCTGTATTGTCTCTCGGTCACTCAAATCACACATATGTTTTATGATCAGTGTCCCTATCACAACTCGAGGATTCAAAGAAGAAGCTCCTGTGGATTGATTTTTCAATTGTGTAGTATATACTTTGACTATACTATCCCACGGAATTTTATGGGCCAACAAAACCCATCTGTTGTTAAAATTGAGATTTTTCTCAAATGGAGTCTCAAATCCTAATAATTTCAATTGTCGCGGACTTTGATAGTCTTGCTTTGATGCACGTGTTTTAATTGCTTTGCCCATATTTTCTTTGCACTTGTATCCCCTAAATATAACGATAATCTAAATGTTTATCGAACATTTTGGGTTTTTCAGCAGACCCTAAATAAACAAATAGTATGTCTCGGAAAAATCTTTAATTCAATAAGGAGTAAAATGCTAGATTATTTTATTTCCACTTTAACCCAACTTGGCCAAACTTAAAATAAAAGTCTTGATAATCAATTAGTTATAATTAGAGTGGGGCACTACATATTTTATAACCAGTTTATTTTATTGAAAATCAGTATAATACATATTATAAATATATGTATATTGTGATTAAAATCAAAATATAATAGTATAATTTGTAGTGTACCACGCAAAACGTAAGGTGCTGGAAATCAGACTTTTAGAATTTAAAATAGCCAAGTTGGGTTAATTCGCTCTATGATAATAGCATGAGCATCATCACCCATGCCACCAATCCTATCAAAATCCTTAAATCTTGAATCTTCAGCATCAAAATCATTAGTTTCAATTACTAGAAATGGTTTACAATTTTCTGCGCTTTTAACAATATCGTCTTCGCAAATTGTAATTTTAAAATGATGATGAAATTCTTTTGGAACCTCTCTCTGAGCGGCTTGAACATCACCTTTAGCATCTTGAAGAGAAAGAATGTGTTGGTTTTTTATATCTTGAATTTTATTATCATATCATCTAGCAATTTTTTAAATTTTTCCCTGTCATCCTTCATTCTGTCTGTAAGTAACGATATTTCAGTTATCAATTTTTGTGTTAGAACAGATAATGAATCCTTATTATGCTCTTTTAAATTTAACCTGAGATCATCAAGTTTTTCTCTCGAATTTTTCATTAACGATGAAAGATCAGCCTTATCATCCATTACTGGTGATCATGTTTATAAAGGAAGTACATTTTCTGATTTTGATAGCTGGTATTTTTGTATTGACTTTCTAACCAATAGAATGAGGCAGCTGAAAAGAGATATAGCTAGAGAATGGCAATACATTTTGGTTACTGGACTAGGTGTTTCGAACATATCTGCATTTGGAGTTTCAGAAAATAGTGAAATGTATGCAGTTTCCTGCAATAGAATTTTATTTAGATTAATTGGCAAAAATGTCTAGGAATCCACAGTTGACTTTCAGACACCAACCAATACAGAATATAGTGCTTATCAATCCATTACGAGTAATGGGACTGTGAGCACTTCACCAGTTACTTACAGAGCACCTGAGATTACTTTGAATCCAAATTTTACAGTTCCCTTAATGACTTTTTTTGAAGCTGTCAGCCAGATCTGTGGGAACCCATAATTTAGATTTATTTCTTGATTCTATAATTGAGAATTCACATAAATTGGTGATGCGCAATTCAATAAAAATGAGCTTATAATATTGAATTACAATTCTAAATAATTTTATCGATTGAATATATAGCTCCTACGGAGCTACTGAATCCTTATCTATGTTTTCTATTGATATAATGCTCCTCTGAAGCAATTATTAGCTTATAAACTTACTTGATATTAAGTCTGATACAGCTTGGCTATAAATCATTTACCAAACCCAAGTAATTTGACAATCAAGAATAGAATTACATTTTCGAATGGGTGAAAAAGCAATATGCCATAGCTTGGCATTATTTATATCAATAGAAAATTCAAATCTAATACTTTATGGATTACAACGTAGCATTATATCAATAGCCAAATATTAAATTGATTTCGAAAGCTACCCGTCGGCCTTTGTTTTTAAGTCATCGATAGTGTTTATAGTTTTATCCCACATATTAGAAAACAGAGGTTTCACCTTTTCTAAAACAAGAATTGCAGCGTTAGGTAAAGGCTGTAATACAGGATAGGTGATAGATTTTGATTTTTCATCACTACTCACCAAGTGTAATTCATCGGAAAGCCTCAAAAGACCACTAAAAACAATAGCAAAGACCATAGCCAATAATGCGCCCCCAGCCAATTTATTAATAAAATTGATGTTCACAGCTTTTAATAAGCCTTCCAATCGATTCCCAATAAATCTAATAATTAGCATGACTACAAAGAATGTGAGCACTAAACCCAGAATAAAACTTAATCCCTCATTCAATTTGAAAATTTTTTCAACCAGTTCAATAGAGAATGGTGAGAGTTTCATTGTAAATAAGAAAGCGATTAATATGGATAAGGTATCAAATACAGTTTTAATCAAACCACGTCGATATCCTGAATAAAATCCCCAAATCACTAAAACAACGGCAATAAGATCAATAATCATAATAGAATAAGCTTATTTTTAGGACGTTAATTAAACATTAAAGTAGCAAAGCAGAGAATTTATTCGACGAATACGCACTTTCTTAGATAAATGAAGGAGTATTTTACCAAGTGTTAAAAGTAGGCTAATTGAGTATAATGACTAATCGCAACATAATATTTTTCTATTTTCGGCTTTATTATCTTTTATGATCAAGTATTCCACATATTTATTTTCTTTCATATTGCTAGGCTTCTTTGCTAAGGGATCTGCTCAAAATATTGAAATGCCCAGCGTATTTCTAACCGGTGAATACGAAAATGCATTTAAACAACTTGGATCTGAATGTCCAGATATATTGATGACGGTTTGTGAAGATTCGATGGAAAAGGCATACACCAATTGGATTTCAATGTTGTCTGAAATTCAACAATATGCCGAAGAAAAAGAATACGATATTAATGGTATTAAGATATGGATAAATACATATTGGAATGCAGATGGAACGATTAAACATATAGTCTATTACCCTAAACCCAATTCAAGGAATACAGATTTTGATGCGCTGACTGTATTTTTAAAAGAATTTACAAAAGAGCATAGACTTTCATTAACGCATACCACTTGCTTTTCACATTATGGTAGTGCAAGTTTTCCAGTCTACAGAAAAGTATACTCCAAAGAAGAAAAGTAAAAATCCAAATTCTTTTAAAATCTAATTTAAGAAGAAGACAGGATTCCCACAGTGTAACTATAATTAAAGCCAGATCTAATTCTTGATCTTTCGATTTGAATGTAAATTCTTAACTTTTAAGAAAAACTTAATCTATGAAAAGGCTAAATTATATCGCTTGTGGTATAATCTTAACGAAATATGCCATGAAAACATAGAAAACAAACATTTTAAAGAAAAATATTATCTATATTATACTTATTTGTAGTACTTTACACGTTATTAGTTTTTATAATTTATATCAATTTAAAATATCACACTCATGAGTAAATTTGATGAAGCAATAGAAAAGTACAAAGCTGAATTCATTAAAATTGGGGTAAAAAGACCAGACAAAGATTTATTGCACAAAGCAGCTAAAGCTTGCGGACCTTCACTTTACAATGCAGATGCATGTAAGGTTTCATCTTCTGACAAAGCAGAGCTGGATAGAGTAAAGAAAAACTTTATCGCAAAAAAGCTTGGCATAACAGATGAGGCAAAAGCTGATAAAGCCATCGCCAAAGTTGTAGCGAAGCTTGGGCCAAAAAATCGCAATAAGTATAGAGCAATGTTTTATTACTTACTTTGTAAAGAATTCAAACAAACCTTATAAAAGGTAGTCTTAAGATTGAGTAAAGAGCCTGACATAAAATGTTGGGCTTTTTGCATTTAATAACTATCCCTTTTTAGTCTTTGAAAAGATTACAGATTTATTTCCATATTACTATTTATATTAATATGTATTATATATTTTTGGTGCATCTTTACTAATCATTAATTAGAAAGCTATGACTCAGGTTACCTATAATGAAGACAATATCAGATCACTTGATTGGAAGGAGCATATCAGATTGCGACCTGGAATGTATATTGGTAAACTAGGTAATGGCTCTTCACAAGATGATGGCATATACATTCTTATCAAAGAAGTTATTGATAACTCTATTGATGAATTTGTTATGGGCTTCGGAAACCAAATTGAAATTGAAGTGAATGATGGTGAGGTCAGTATAAGAGATTACGGAAGAGGGATACCACTGGGTAAAGTTGTAGACTGTGTTTCAAAAATAAATACAGGTGGGAAATATGATTCTAAAGCCTTTAAGAAATCTGTTGGTTTAAATGGCGTAGGAACGAAAGCTGTGAATGCCTTATCATCTTATTTTATTGTTCAATCTATAAGAGACGGTAAAACTAAAATTGCTGAATTTAGCAAAGGAGAAATCACAAATAATCAAAAAATTGGAAAGAGTGGTGACTTGAATGGAACACTCATGAAATTTATTGCGGATGAAGAAATTTTTAAAAAATATAAATACCGTGCAGAATTCATTGAAAATCAATTGTGGAATTATGCCTATCTAAATGCTGGGCTGAAATTGAAATTTAATAATAGAACCATTTACTCTAAAAATGGCTTGTTAGATTTATTAAATAATAAGACTACACCAGAACAATTACGTTATCCTATTATTCATTTGAAAGGTGAGGATATAGAGGTAGCAATAACTCATGGCGAGCAATATGGTGAAGAGTACTACTCTTTTGTCAATGGGCAAAATACAACGCAAGGCGGAACACATTTAGCCGCATTTAGGCAAGCTATTGTAACAACAGTGCGTGAATTCTATAATAAGAATTTTGATGCAAAAGACATTCAAACTTCTGTAATTGGAGCAATTAGTGTTAGGGTAGAAGAGCCAGTTTTTGAATCACAAACTAAAACAAAATTGGGTTCACTTCAGATGGCTCCAAATGGTGTAACTGTAAGGACGTTTATCAATGATTTTATCAAAAAACATTTAGATAATTTTTTACATAAAAATCCAAAAGTTGCGGAATCTCTCCTTAAAAGAATACAACAATCTGAAAGAGAAAGAAAAGAAATCGCAGGGATAAAAAAATTGGCGAATCAAAGAGCTAGAAAAGCAAACCTCCACAATAAAAAATTGCGTGATTGTAGAATTCACCTTAACGATAAAAGAGGTGATAAGGAAAGAAAATTAGACACAACAATTTTTATAACTGAAGGAGATTCTGCAAGTGGATCGATTACTAAGGCGCGTGATGTTCAAACTCAAGCTGTTTTTTCATTGCGCGGGAAGCCATTGAATTGTTATAGTTTAACAAAAAAAGTGGTGTATGAAAACGAAGAATTTAATTTATTGCAACATGCACTTCAAATAGAAGATGGTCTAGATGATTTAAGATATAATCGTGTAGTAATCGCTACTGATGCCGACGTTGATGGCATGCACATTCGTCTTTTATTACTAACCTTCTTTTTGCAATTTTTTCCAGACTTGGTTAGACAAGGACATCTTTATATACTGGAGACACCCTTATTTAGGGTGCGTGATAAAAAAGATACATTTTATTGTTATTCTCAATCAGAGAAACAAGAGGCAATAAAAAAATTGAGAGGTAAAGCTGAGATTACACGTTTCAAAGGATTAGGAGAGATATCACCTGATGAGTTTGGGGACTTTATTGGGAGTGATATAAAATTAGAACCTGTATTT